>PVJO010018474.1:0-36666 GCA_004026905.1 Hystrix cristata | reverse complement strand
GTGGGGGAAAGGAAGGGAGAGACAAGGGGAAAAAAAAGAAGAGAAGGAAAAAAATGGAAACAAAGCTTTTGTAAATAAAGAGGGGAAGAAGGATTGAAGGGAGGGGAGGGGAACGGGAAAAAAAGAAGCAACAAAATATATCATGTACAGGTACAAATTCCCTATGATGAATGTTATCACTATGTATATCTAAAAATGTACCACTCCAGTAAAATTTTTAAAAAATTTAAAAAAAACCTGTGTGCATCCAAAAACACTATGAACAGAGTAAAAAGGTATCCCACAGAATGGGAAGAAACACGTGCAAATTATATATATGATAAAGGATTAATATTCAGAATATACAGAGGCCTACTAAAACCACAGACCAAAAGTACAAACAAGTCAAGTGAAAAAGAATGAGGACTTGAATAGACATTTCTCCAAAGAAGGTATGAAAATGGCCAATAAGCACATGGAAAGGCACTCATTATCATGTGTTTATGGAAGTGCAAATCAAAGCCACAATGGGATATTCACACACATCAGGAATGGCTGCTATCGAAACAGAAGAGAAAAAACAAATGCCGGTGCGTATGTGAAGAAATTGCCCCTCTGCACACTGCCGGTGGACTGTACAACGGTACAGCCCCTCTGGAAAGCAGCTTGGTAGTTCACTCCAAAACTTACCGTAGAATTACCATATGCGCCAGCAGTTCCACTCTGGGGCATATACCAACAAAGAAATGAAAGCAGGAGCTCAAAGAGATACCTAGTCATGTCACAACAACCTTATTCACAATAGCTAATGACTGCCCATAGACAGATAAGCATATCAGATAAACATGGTCTACTTGCAATGAAATGTGATTCCACCTTTAAGAAGGAAGGAAATCCTGACACGTACTACAACACAGATGGTCTCGAGGACGCAACAGTAAGTGAAGTAAGCCAGTCGCAAAAAAGACAATTACTCTGTGATCCCACTTCCATGAAGTTCAGAAGCAGTCAAAATCAGAAGGACAGAAAACACAATGGTGGTCACTGGGCCCAGGAGAGACGAGGTGCTTCCTGGTCAGCGGGTAGACAATTTCAGTTTTCCAAGAATAAAGATGTTCTGGGGCTGGATGGTGTTGATGGTTACACAGTAATGTGAATGTACTTAATACCACTGAACTGTGCATTTAAAAATGGTTAAGACAGTAAATTCTATATTACGTGTATTTTGCTACAATAAAAAATTTTGGAAAAAAAAATCTGGGCATCTGCTCTTTAGCTTCTCTCCCCCACTGAACAGGAAGAGCCAGGAAAGCACTGTCTTCACAGCTTTTCATTCTCACTGCAGAGGAGAACCTGGGAGGACATCTGGTCTACCCCTCCCGCAGCAGAGCAGGACACCAGCCCTGGTCTGGCATGGATCACTCCTCACAGGGGACTGCAACAGTGGCGACTTCAAGGCTGAGCCCAGAGTAAGCCCCCAGCCGTGCCACATCCACCACCGAAGGTCACGTGGCAACACAGACTTCTGCTGTCCTGCAGAATGCGAGGAACACTCTGCTCCAAGCAAAGCCGGGTGCAGAGAGATGGCCCGTGCATCTGTTAGGGCTTCCAGAGAGGCACCTCGGGCTCTGGATACCCACACACAGCACCCAACTCACAATGAAGACAACGCGCCCAGGGCCCCAGGAGGAAGTGCTTTGGAAGAGGGCAGCAGAGGCGGCGAGGGCTTCCACCACCCATCCCGGAGCGCTGTCCCCAGCTGCAGAGAGGCAGGCATTTTCTCTGTGATGACACCAGCACAAGCGCAGGATGCCAGCCGTTCCATCGCAGCACCAGGAAGCCTCCAAAACACTGGCCCACAGCCACCCCACCCAGATCCGGAACCCCATCAAATCCCAGCGGCAACGCTGGGTCGTGCCGGGTCACAGCAACCCGAGGCCATTCCAAGTCTACCTGGCGCGGCTGCCAGAGGTGGCAGTGATGACTTGACAGCGACAGATGAGAGAGGCCACCGCAGCCCGTGGGGCACCAGGCTCCTGCTCCACCTGGCCACTCTGTGTCCCCGGGCCTGTAAGGTGCGGGCCACCCTGCACCTTCCGGCTCTTCCTCAGCTCCCGCAGTGCCTCATCCTTCCAGGGGCTCAGACCTGAGCCTCGGAGTCACTCACAATTCCACACATTCTTCACACCCCGAATCTGGCCACGAGCAAAGGAAACATGTCTGAACCCACCCACATCTTACTCTGGTCCAGGGGACATTATGCCTCCTCTGGATTATTAAATGAGGTTCCCATTGGTCTGTCTGTTTCCGCTCTTTCCCCCATTTTCAACACACAACCAGAGTAAACCTGTTAAAACAGAGGTCAGAGCAGGTCACTGCTCTACTCACAACCCATGTCACTCAGGGTAAGCCTCAAGCTCTTGCCTGGACCTGCAGCTCCCTACCTGGTCTGGCTGGCTCTCCATCACCACTCAAAGCTCATAATGAAAACTACCTTTTATTCCTTCTGCTCCAACTGCACTGACTTCTGCACTATTTCTCAAACACTTCAAGCCTGTCTCTACCTCGGGGCCTTTGCGTTTGCTGTTTCCTATACCCAGAATGCCCTTAGCCTAGATATCTTTGGGGGTTGCTCTTACTTCCTTTGGAATTGGAATGTAACTCAGTTTTTCAGCAAAGCCTCCCCAGCCCACACTACGTAACACCTCATACTCTCCTCCTACTCTTCATCATTCTATTCCCTTGTTTTCTCCTTAGTTTGTGTACGTGTATGTGTGTACAGCCCCTCGTGTGCACACCTACATGTTTATTTTGTTAATGTCTCTCTCTTTCACGAGATCGTAGATTCATAAAGGTAAAGAAGTTTTGATCTATAAAATACTTAGTGAGCATCAAGAATAGTTGCATGGCCAATATAAGCGGTCAATACATAGACAAACGAACAGGACAGGGACACCCTAGCACCCCAGGTACATCTTGTTTTCAGAGAGTCTTCCTGCAGCTGAGTGGCAGATCCTATTCATTATGCAGTCAATATCCCTTCTCCTCTTCCCCTATCAACTGAACCCTGATTAGATATGGGTGCTAATGTAACTACAAAAATATGCTGGCTTACGGAGACTCGGTAGCCACTAGACCCAATCCACAAGGTGGGAGAAATCTATCCACTGTCTGATGATGAGGGACAGACGCAAGCCAGGAATGGCGGCACACATCCATAATCCCAGCACTCTGGGAGGCTGAGGAGGATCAGGACTGCAAGCTGGAGCCCAGCCTGGGCAACTCAGTGATTTAACGAGCACCCATCTCAAAAAAATTATTATAGCAGGTGTGGCAGTGCACGCCTGTAATCCAAGCACTTGGGAGGCTGAGGAAGGAGGATCACCATGAGTTCGAGGCCAACCTGGGCTAGATAGTGAGTTCAAGGCCAGCCTGAACTGCATAGTGAGACTCTGTCTCAAAAAACAAACCAAAAAAAGGTATATATATATATAATATAGATAGATAGATGGATATATAGATGATAGATAGATATAGAGATACATGTGCTCCAGCACAATGTCAAGGCCCTGGGTTCAATTCCAAATACTACAGAAAAAGGAGGGGGGTGCAGCATGGGGTCAGTCAGGGAGTCACCTCCTGGCCAGGTACGTGGATGAAAGTCCCACGCAGTGCAGAGCAGAGAGCCCAAAGCAGCCCAAGTCCCATTATGAGCCCCAGTGCCGCTGTCCCTAGCCACAACGAGTGACCTCTTCTTGGTGAGATCCCGTAGCAGAATATCCTTTGTACCCTGAAAATGCAGCCCAGCTGGCCGCAGGGGTCAAGGGTGCAAAGAGAGATGTCGGGAGGCAGACTGTACTGTGTGTGACTTTATGGTCACCCCAGCTGCTGTTGAGGACCGGGGTGCTGTGGAGCCATCACTTATTCACCCATTCTCCTCCTATCCGCCCTGTCCCTGCTCCTCAATCCCAGTGCAAGGGACCCTACAACCCGAGCTTGCTCCCCCTTTTCCATGACAACTCCACACAGTTCTAGAGGGAGTGGAACAACATCCCCGCCAACATCCACGCAAACCAGGTGAATCCCGGGAAATGTCTCCTTTGGGACAGCTGAGTTTTCAGAATTGGTGATATTTTACCAGGGTAAAATATTAAACTCTTTATAAGCCTTTAAGCAAAATTTAGGAAAATCTGTCATAAATCTGCTTTAAAACAAAGCATATAAAATACAATGATTTTCATAGTGATTCAGGATCATTAAGTCCCACGGGGCATGGAATTTTGACTTGTCTTTGGCACCCTCAGAGAAGGTTGGTGGCTTGTCCACAATCCCCAGCTAGCGGGTTATGACAGTGAGCCATGAGTCCCCGACAGGGAACAGGGATCCCCACTGGATGGATTAAGGCAGTGCTATTTCCACTGATGTGGACAAGCCTCCTCGCACCTCCCGGCTCCTTTGCCACCTCTCGCCCCAGCCTGCAGCTATCCCACAACCTCTGCAGTGCCTACTCGCGGGCCCTTTGCGTTCCCTACCAGCTCGTGTGCGGTCTGTGCCTGAACGTCCTGCGGGAGGCGCCCGTGAGGGGCCCCCAGAGTGACTGTCACACTGAGGTCCTTTCTCCCGTGGTCTTTGGGGAAGGTTAATCCGGGCACATCCCGGCTCGGGGAACAGCGGCACGTTCCAGACACACAGCCAGAAGCTCAGGATCTGCTTCTTACTCTTGCTAAGCCATCGAAAGGAAACTGCTGAATTTCCTTCACACTACACACCAACAGAAATGCAGCCACGTACACTTCACACTGAACGAAGCACTATCGGTGGGACGGTCAGGAAAATCCAAGTGTCCTGCCAAGACTGCAGGCATCTGTGCAGAAGACACCGGGCCGGTTCTGTACAACTAAGGACAGCGTCACTACTTCTTGGCTCTCGCGTTGCCCTTTTATTTGTGTCTCCTCTACAAACTATCCTACCACAGAGCCTCTAAGTCGAATGTCCCCCAACACTGTCTGAAGGCCAAATACTTGACAGGTTACAAATACAGAAGCTATTATTCTGCAAATGTCTATAGATGCTACTGCAGCCAAAAAATTCAAAATCATTTTTACATTCTTATTGATTCACAACAGCTTTTTTTTTTTTGACACACAGCTTTGCTCCATATTCCAGGCTGACTTCAAACTCACAATCCTCCTGCCTCAGCCTCCTGAGTGCTGGAATTACAGGCAGCACTCTGGGAGTGCCCTGGAGATCTGTGGTGTTTCAGAAAGCATGATCACTACCATAAGCCATTCCCACGCTCGGGGCCACTCACCTCCGTACTGGGTAACCTCGAACTCAAGACCCATCTCAAAGCTTAATTGTGAAGACTTTCTAGAACATTCCGCCCCCACAACCATGCCCCTGACCATCCATACTGGCTAGTTTTCCTTTCCTATTCCAGTTACCCTTTCGGGGGTGATGTCATCTCATAGTACATGCTTTCATCTCAGGTGAGGACACTTACTTCCCCCTCCAGGAGGCTTTCAAGTGCTTCCTCAGTCTCCCCCATGAATTACCTCCCACATCTGGCAAGCTTGGAGAATCAATATTGCTTATTCCCTCTGCCCATGTATTTCCACTTATCTTAGACCTGCTCGTCAGCAGAAAGAACCCCCACCTTGGAATCCTCCCCAAACCTCGGTCTGAAGTTCCCGTGACCCTGTGTGCTCTGAGCCTCAGTTTCCCCGTGCGGAATCGGAGGAGATGAACCCCCTTTATAGGACTGTCAGGAGGAACAGCAGCAATGCAGACGCAAGCAGCTAGCAGACCCCCCAAAACATTTACATAAATTATTTCAGACATGAAAAAAATTCAGTTCTCCCTGCAACCCCCTCAAATTTTAATTAAAGCCAAAGAAGTTCCTTTGATTCCTTAACTGGATGAAATGGAAGAGAGAAAGGAGGCCCAGCAAGGGAGTGGAGCTAGGAAGCGGCTCCAAGCCCATTAGGGATCCGCAAGGTCCCTTCCCCCGTGTGAGGAGCCCAGCCGGGCCTCCATCAGCGTCTTGGGCCTCAGGCACAGCTAAGAAACGGGTATTTTACTTACCTCCACCTGTGACCGTGCGGCCGCTGTCCCCGCTTCCTTTGGCTCACAACGCCTTCGCTGCAAGACCAACTCTGTCTTTTCAAGCAGAAAAGCAGGTGTGGTAACAGCAAGGGCAGCGGGACGTCTGGGAGCAGCCCAAATGTCCCCAGAAGACTCCTGACAACCGTCCGCCCCTTTCTACACCAGTGTCCCTCATTGCTGCGCCTCGAGGAGGGCTGACTGGCAGCCCCACCAGGGCATCCGCGAATACTAGGGCTGCTGGGGGATGCTGCCACACATCCCGCCGCACAGCACAGTCCCCGTGACAGAGGACGGGGGCCCAAATGTCAGCAGTGTTGAGACTCAAACGTGCTGTTCTACGGCAGCAATTCAGGGTCATTCTTCTGATTCTGTTTTTTATGATACATACTTAATAAACAGATCAAAGAAAATAATACGGTCCCTCCCATACACAAATACGCATGCTTCAAGAAGACGTGAAGCGACGGAAGTTGTGCTGAGAATAAATGAGATGGTTATTTCTATCACAAGATTGCAATAATTATTATGTTAACTGGTTTTTCCTTAATTATTTTTTTACTCATTATCTTCACAGAACCAAGCAAACTAATTAAGCCTGTATTGCTAATGTTGAGAATTTTATTTTCAAATGGCTTATGGGAGTGTTTCTCCTGAACACATTTTCTCTGACCGGCCTTTCAGACACAATGTCTTCTCATAGTACACACTTTTATTTAAGTGAGGTGGCTTACAAGTGCTTCCTCAGTTTTCCCTGTGAATTACCTCCCGCATCTGGCATGCTGAGAAAATAAATGTTTTATATTCCTCCTGCCCACTTATACCCACATCGTTTAGATCTGATCTTCAATAGAAAGAACCTAGGCTTTCCCTTCCAGGCGGCTTTCAAATGCTTCCTTGGTTTCCCCTGTGAATTACCAACTGCACTTCACATGCTGACAAAATAAACATTTTCCATTGCCCCTGTGCATTTATATCCACTGAGACCTGATCATCAATAGAAAGAATCTGGGCTTGGGAGTCTCAGGAATCTGGGACAGAGCCTGAGAAGTTGAGGACGTTCCCCCCACAACTGGGGCACAGCACAGAGCAAGACGTGCCAAGGGGACCAAGACAGTAAACAAGCCACAGAGACATAAAGAACTCCAGATAGTTGTAGGTGCTACGAAGAAAAATAAAGCCTAGTGTATTTACCTGTTTTTTGTTGCTAAAATGAAAGACTTGAGGCTAGGTACTTTAGAAAGCAAAGAGATTTAGCTCAGTTTCAGAGGCTGAAAGTCTGGGTTGCTGGCTGTGGTGAGGGTCTTTGGGGACGAGCCCCAGCCACCCCAGAGCTCCGGGCAAAAGGAATGCGAATGTGTATGTATCCTGGGTAGGGTATGTTTGGGAGCCTGCTACCTCATTGCTGGGGTGTGCTTGCGCCACTTTTGCCAAAATAAAAGCCTTGAGACTTCTTGATGTCTGAGTGCTTTATTATCTGCACCAACAAATTGAGTCTGGGGGGTAGTTTCCAACATACATGTGACTCTAAGCTGCTGGAGGGAGACACCCAGCTTACACGTTAAAAGGGTCACTCGACTGTTGCTGGGTGAAAAGCAGATTGCAAGAGGCAAGTGAGGAGGCAGGGACATTGGTCAGCAGGGCACTGCTACAGCCCAGTCAGCAAGGAAGGCTTGGATCAGGGTCACGATTAACAGAGGTGTGGAGAACGGATGAGATGTACTTACCTCCTTGCAGAGGTCAACAATTCCAAACTAACAGAGGCCTGCAAAACAACTCATTCTTCAGGTGTCCCTCTGCAGGGCATGAAATGGAAGCCCAAAGAGGTGAAGTGAGTTACCTGCAGTTGCATACTTAACTATGGACAAAGCCCATGTTTCTCGACTATACCTCTGCCCTTCTGGACCAACCCCAAGCCCAGGGAAAGTGGAAGACAGGGAAGGAGAGCAGCTCTCTTGAATGTGGTCCCATTTACGTTCAAAATAAGACTCTCTCACTTTGGGCAGTCACCAGTGACCTGCCAGCCAAACTTGATAGCCCTCCTCTGCTCTGCAGCAGCTAACACTTTCAAGGTTTTTTTTTTCTGATTCCCTCTTCGCTTGGCTCCCTGGATCCTGCTCTGTCCTGCCTCTACCTCCTTTGGCCCCGTCCTGGCCTTGATCACCTGCTAATCATCCCATCCAGTATGTGTTACTGTTTCCTGAGATGCCCTCCGCAGCAATACTCCCCCCTTGCTCATCAACCCAGGAAATTAACTGCAGCCTCGTCAAGATCACTTCCCCATGCTCTGCAAGTTGCCCTTGAGTTTCCTCTGGCGGTCCGCCCTGTTCCAACCCTGATTCCACATGCCTTTGTAGATGTGGACACATAACGTTTTGCCTCTCCCATTCCCATCTCCCAACTCCCTTCGACCCAGCTGGGGTTATGACACATAAAAGGGCAGTGGCTGCAATCACCACTGGAGCCTCCACCCAGAACCTGTGTGAAGGAAAGTTAAGACAAGGAGGCAAAGAAAACAAGTCATAATGAAATCACTCAAACCCTGAACCTAAGCCAAAAGCCAGATACACTCTTGAGTGTAACCAGTAACTTTCTTTTTTGCTTAAGTCAATTTGAATAGGATTTTCTACCACTCACAAAGAAAGGATCTTTTTGGGTACCTCATCTCTCTGTATGTTCCCTCTGTTATGGTCTGGATCTAAAATGTCCCTCAAAGGCAAGCTGATGGGCTTTGGGGAAGGGACTAGGTCAAAAAGGCTGTAACTTTACCAAGACCACGATTTGATGGCATTGTTGGGAGCTGATGGAAACAGGAGGGCGGTCTAGTTTAAAGCAGCAGATAACAGAAGCATCATCTCAAGAACTATCTCTTCCCTTCCTCTCTGGCTCTTTCCCTCTCTCTCTGCTTCCTGGCTGCCATGAGGTGAGCAGCCGTGCTCCACAACATACATCCTTCTCCCGTGATGCTGTGCCTCACCTCAGGCCTGCAGCAGTGGAAGCAGCTGACCGTGGACTGAAACCTTGGAAACCATGAGCCAAAATAATTTTTTCCTCTTTTAGACTGTCTACATCAGGTACCTTGTTACAGCGATGAAAGGCTGACTAACATACTCTTCAGGCTTACTCAAACCCAGTGACTCCAAACTCCACAGCTATAGGCCAGAAAACACTTCTGAGACCCAGACTCAGGTCCACTCACCCAGCAGATGTTTTCTCCTCTTTGTCACACCCGGGCACCTTGGATATGACAATGTGCAAAGTGGAACCCATCATCTCTGGCTCTAACAGCCCAATGAGCTATTCTTCCTGTACTCTAGATAAAGCATCACTGCCCACCCAATCTCTCAAAACAGAAACCAAGGATATCCTAGACAATCTTGCCAGGTAATCTTGATGGGGCTGCTAAGGCCCTGACCAACACTTTCTGACGGTATGAACTTTGGTAGATTAATGAACATGTCTGAGCCTTGGATTTCCACACAGACTCACCAAGATTGAATGAGATGATGTATGGAAAGCAATAAATGTTGGTCTATACCATTTCCTACTGCAGATATCCAGGGCATCATTCAGCTGGGCATGGTGGCGAAGGCCTATAATTTCAGCACTCTAGAAGACTGAAGCAGGAGTATCAAAAATTTAAGCCCAGCCTGGGCAACTTAATGACTTAGCAAGAAACTGTCTCAAAATAAAAAGTAAAAAAGAGGCTGAGAATGTAGCTTAGGGCAAAGGCCCTAACCCTACCACCACTAAAAACAACCACCACCTATCCTCACTGCTGTCTCCCTAGCTCAGAGCCTCACCTTCATTCCACTGAGTTACTAGTAGATGTTTTCATCTCATCTTATCTTTGATCTCACCCCCACTCCAATCTGTCCTCCCCACTGCTGCCAGATGGATGGTTCCCTACGCAGGCCTGGTAGTGTCATGTTCCCCCAGCACCTGCAGGAAATATTCATTGGCAGTTACCCTCCACCTCTGCTACCTGAGTTGCTCCCAGCGCTCCAGACTCCCACCTGCGGGGCCCCGACTGTGGGGCTCTGTACACTGTTCCTGCTGCTCGCTCTGAAGACCTGGTTAAAAACACCCATATAGGTCAAAGGAAATGTAGATTGGCTAAAACCCTCACCCTGACCCACCTGGTGTCACAGACAAGAGGAAATGTGAACAAATGGAAAGGAAAAGAAGCAACAGTTTAGGGTATTTTTAAAGAAAGGCAAAGAAAGAAGAGGAAAGAAGAAATTTAGAAAAATCTAACCTGAAAATAGGAGAGAACTTCCTGAGCAAAATGGAAGACTTGCAGTCACAAAGCAAAATGACACAGATTTAACCTCATAAACATTAAATACTTCTCTACCATCAAAGGTTGAAAAGCAAAATTGAAGAAGATAAAGAGGCAAGATATTTATTTACAAACAAGAGAAGTATTAAAGTCCAGAATTTAGAAAGAGTCACACAAACTGATGAAATTACAAACAATTCAACAGAAAATCTGACAAAGGATTTGATCAAGCAATTAGAGGAAGTATAAATTGATTTAAAATTTTTTTAAAGGGTAAATTTGGGAGACTCTTTCAGCACTTAAAATACACGGAGCTGACATGGAATGGTCTCCAAGATCTAGGGTAAACTTTCAAAACACCATCTGTGGAAGACATTATGGAGCATGCTACTATGCTTATTTTTGAAAGATAAACAATGAATGATACGCATTTTTTATTTGCCTGTAGGTACATAGATTCTCTCTGAAAGAATAGATAAAAATGGCAAAATTAGTTATATCCCAAAAGGGAAATACAGAGCTGGGAACAAGAGCTGGAGGAAGATGTTATTTTTGAGAACTTTCGAATGTTCTACCTCTTTTTTTTTTTTCCCTTGAGTTACCAGGGATCAAACTCAGGGCCTTCACACTGAGCTACATCCCCAGTCCATTTTTTGTTTTTTTATTTTGAGACAGTTCTCACTAAGTCACTGAGTTGCCCAAGCTGAGTTTGAAATTGTGATCCTCCTGCCTCAGCCCCCCAGAGTGCTGGAATTATAGGCCTGTACCACAAGGCCCAACAAATGTTGTACCTTTTGAATATACATCTATCCCCTCTGAGTAAATGTACATAAATAAGTCAATTAAATCTCTTTTTTTGGCACAATCTCTAGGATCTCAAAAAGCAAAGAGAAGTATGCTTAAATAACTGTTTAACATGCGTATTCTCTTTGACCCACCCGTTCTACTTCTAGGAATGATTTTCATCCAGAAATAGCCTGTATGAACACAAATAAAGATGCACGGATATATTAAGTTGGAAACCATCTAATTGGGGTTAGTGGCACATGCCTGTAACCCCAACATTCGAGGAGGCCGAGGCAAGAGGATTGAAAGATTGAGCCCAGCTTGGGCAACTTAGTGACTTAGTGAGACCCAGTCTCAAAATTTTAAAAAAAGCAAAACAAACAAACGAACAAACACATTTTTTAAAAAAGGGTTAGGGGTGTAGCTCAGTGCAAAGGTCCTGGGTTCAATCTCCAATATTGCAAAAAATAAGTTGGGAACAATTTAAGGGTCTACCAGTAGATGAAGGTTTCAATAAAGTATAGTTGTCATTTTAAAAAGTATACCTGTTAACTAATATTAAAAGACCTTCAAGTCATATTATTACATCAAAAAAGTTAATCACGAATATTATATATCCTCCCATTTACGTATTTTTAAAAATATATTCAATAATGTTAGGTTGGTCCCACAGTTAGAAATGTACATAATGTTAATTTACTATGTCTCATGCTATGTCAGTAAACCATATATAAAATATTCATCTGTATTTCCAGACTCATTGCATAGTTACTTGTGCATTGAAAAAGATTTAGAAAGAAATACATTTACAGCAGCTACCTCAGCGGTGAGGACAGGAAGTAGAGGAGAGGCAGAAAGAACCTTAGTTTCTTTTCCTATATATTACTGCATTTGAAAAGTGTTTGATAATAACTCATATTTCTGAAAATCTGCTGCGGTCTGGGCATGCCCTCTGTTATGCACCCAAGGTCACGCACCGCAAGTAGGACTTGCCTCTTAACACAGTGCTCACTCACCCATAACTTGAGAATAAAATAAACACAAACCAGAATAAAAATTCAAATGCACTTCCTCCTGTTTTGCTCCCGGCAGACCCCAGGAGTCCCTGAACATATCTGCCATAAAAGCCATTCTCTCCACTGCTGGGCACATACAATGACATCCATATTCTATCCTGGGGTAGGACCAGAATCATAGGGAGGAGTGGTACAGACTGAATGAATGAAGTATCAAGTCATGAAATCAAACCTTCCCCCAAACTACAGGCGGCACCGAGAATCACTTCTACTTCTGCTGATGATTTTGCTCTTAAAGAAAAACATCTAGAAGACACCACGTCTCCCCTCCAGTCCTGCTTGATTGCATTTCAGCAAGACAATAAGAGCGTCCAAAGGTCTGACAGAGGCTGTGAACTGGAGGTCTGCAGGCCCCAACCAGCCTGCACACGTAATTCAGTCACCTTGTACATTTTTTAAAATGTTTTTATTTAGCCCCCCTTTTAAAAATATGGAGCTTTTTTCCCATAAAAATATATGGCTTTCTCGAAACTCAAACCAGGTAACAATGGGCTCAGGCCTCGGAGGCACCTGCAGCCACCTCTTCATCACAGAGTTGGCACTGCCCAGCCCTCCTGCCCATCCTCCCCTGCTCTGAGGCTTCCTGACAGCCGCACGCAGCACTATACCTGCTTTTGCTGACATTCGGGCAGTTCCAGTTCAGCCCATTCTGTCTTCCACAGAAGGCAGAGCGCTCACACCCCTCTGACCACACAGCCCTCCTTCGCCTCTCAGCAGACTCGGTGCAGACTGCAACACAAAGAGATGGATCTGGGTACCTGGCGCCTTCACCTTAGTTCCAAAAGTCAAGAAGGCTTCTTTATTCTCATTGTCATGACAGTGGAGCTGAAGAGCAAGAAGTCCCGGGTTAAAAGATCCGCCTGCGGCAAGAGGAGGCTGGGGGAAAGCAAAGCCAAGTCAAAAGACCCGGTGTGATCACAGCTGCTGGCTAGCTGGGCAGAGTGCTGCCCTTGCCAAGTCTCAGCTTCCTCCACCGAGGGGCCAAAAGCATCCACGGGGCAGTCCTGGGATGGAACTGGAAGGGGTACAGCCAGACACTTCACAGGGACAAAGGCGGAAGAAAGACTCCGGAAGAAGTGACAGGGACTGCAGCTGGCGTCCCAGTTAGAGTTGAAGAGCGCTGTTCGAGGTGACCAGAGGTTCCCCCCATCCTCCGCTGCCCAGAGGGGCTGCGAAACGCCTCTCTTCACCTGCTCTGGGCTGCAGTAAAAAGCATTTTGGGGGAACATTCTCAGGGCCAAGGGCAGCTGGCCCTGAGACTGTGGCGGGGGGGCGGGGGGGCTCAGCTCCTGGGGCAGAGGTCAGGCTCCATTGGCTGTACTAGGACACAACATAGGGATGCGGTTCTCCCGGGACCTCCGACACCCGAGACAGGCTCTCCTGGCAGCATTATCACTGCCCCGCGGAGCCAAGGTCCCTTCCCTCCAAAACCACGCTCTGTCTCTCTACCTCGGGAGGAGGATCAAAGGACCAGCTCCTGAAAGCCCTTTGCAAAAGGCATGGAGGTACAATACGGAAAACATACAGCCTCGAAGCTGTGCTGTGAAGTGATGGTCCCTGGAGATCACTCAGCACCCGCACAAGCCCTCGCCCCCAAGTACCGACCCGGGTGCGCCACGGCCCGAGGCGCCCAGGGCCCAGCCGAGAGCGCCCGCACCCCGCCCCACCGCACCTCCCTCTCGCGGGCTCCAGGGCGCGCGCGCCTCCTGCCCCGGGCTGAGGACGCACGCGCCCAGGCTCCCGGCTCGGGGCGCGGCTCACCTGTCTCCCGGTTCCAGCCGCTTCGCTCACATCCCCCACCCTATGAGGGGTGCGGCGCCCTGGCCCGGGGCGGGGCCCCAGGAGCCGAGTCCCGGCGCGCGCCGCTGCTCCTCTTCCCCGGCCACTCGCGGGGCAGCGGGTGCCCCGGGCAGGGGTCGGGGGCTGCCGCCGGCCGAGGGGAGGGACGCGCCCCGAGATCGTCCCACAAAGGGCCCCGCCTCTCCAAGGCGCGGCGCGCGGGAGGGCGGGTTCCCTCCGCAGGCACGGGCTGAGGGAGCCGAGGGAGCCGAGGGGCCGGGCGCCGCGGGAAGGGGGCGCGAGGACCCAGCCGCCCGCGCCGTGCGCCCGGCTCAGCCCCGCCCCGCGCTCGCCAGCCCGCCGCGTGCCGCCCGCCTCAGTCCCGCCGCGCTCGGGCTGGAGGTTTCGGGTTTCAGCCTCCGGGCCCGCCCGTCCCGCACGCGGAGCAGGCCGGCGACTCGCCGCGCGCGCCCGCGCCGCCCCCGCCCCGGGGACCCCCGCGCCGCCCCGCGCCCCGCCCCTCCGGAACCCCCACCTCCGCCGGCCTCCCCGAGCCCGTCGCTCTGCCCCGACGCCCCCAGCTCCCCGCGCCCCGCCCGCGGCCCGCCAGCCCGGCCTCTGCCCTTTGTTCCGCGGCTCGCCCCACTTTGTTCCCGCAGACCTTTGTGGCTCCCTCCTCCGGCCTTCCCTGTCCGCGTCCCTTCGTCCCACTTCCAGCCGTTGGGACGTCCCCTTTTCCATGCCTCCCTCCTTCACACGTCTACTTTCGGATTCGGCCTCCTCTTCCTCCTCCTCCGCCGGCCTCGCGCGTCCCGCTCACCTCTCATCCACTCGGCCGACCCCGGGCCGCTCTGAGCCGGCGCCGGCGCGCACTCGGATCCCGACCCGGCTGCCCCTCGCCTCTCCGCCCGCCGGAGGCCGGGCTGCTGCGCGGAGAGCCGAGCAGCGCCTCCCGGCCGCTCTCCGCTCTTCCTTCCCACCTTCTGTACCTGTCCCCAGCCGCCCACGTTTCCTATTCGGCAGTCCTAGGAAGGGGATGGAAAGTTGAAGCAAACAGTACAACTCCTAAGGGGGAAAAAGCATTTTAAAAGAAGGTAAACAGGGCAGCAAAATAATCAGGTGTAAGTTACAAAGCCCAGTTCGCTAAACTCCAGGAAAAAACAAAACAAAAAAAGACTGATGCTATGTTTAGGGCAGGAATTAAATTCTTCTGAAAGCCATTTGCTGTGATAAATGCAGTAATTATTCCCTAGGCTACACATCGACCCTCTGGGACCTGCTTCCTTATTATTATTAGGCCAGCGAGGCACCACTTTAAACGATTATTTACCATTCAGCACCTGCCAAACATCCAGACTGCTTCAAGAACAAATGGGGAAAAAAGTAAATGGGTGCCTTACTGTTCCTAAGGGATCGATACTTTATTTGGTCAAAAACAAGCTGAGCACTTCTTCAACTCCAGGTCGCCCAGCAAGCCAGACGCTAGAAGCAGCTTCAAGCAGGCTGTTCCCTTTAGAATCCTTTAGACATTTATTCTGAAATCCCTGCTTATTGATTTAATTTACACGGACTTGGGCAACAGCTAAGCTCTGTAACCTTGGGGGAGTCAGTTAACCTTTCTGAGTCTCTGCTTATTATGAGGATACCATCCCTGCCTATCTACAGTGTGAAAAGGTTAAATGAGATAATGTGTGCAAGTCCTCCTGTGTCATAGCTCCTAAGGATTAAGCCCTTGGAAAGTTGGTATTTCAGAAAGATCTCGAAATTCGTGGCACAGACAAGCATGGAGGGAATGAGACCCAGAAATAATCACTTTTAGCAGCCATCCCTCTGTGAGACGGAAGATGCCCTCCATACTGAGGAACATTTGCCCGGACATACTCTACTCCATTTTGCACTCCGCCATGGAAAACATTTTTTTCTCTTGTTCTTCTGTATCAAATATATTATTTAAACGCAAAGATTTTCCCCCATAGCTCATACGTTCAGAACTTACTGTGCATTCAGGGATACAAATTGCTGCCAACAAATGCAATTTTCAATTGCTCTCTGAAGATTTTGTTTTTGTCTTCTAGAGCTAATATTGAGCAATATTCAGTCAGATGCAGAGAAAATATTAAAAAAGTCGTTATTAAAGTAATCATTTCACTATATATATATCATTGTATAAGTGACAATCATGTGAAAAACATGATTCTGTGCAAGAACATAATTGTTGTTCTCCAAAAAAAAAGAGAGAAGATACAGAGTCACTGTTTTTCCTACTCAGTTTCATAAGCCATTCTTTTTAAGCCCACCCCAATGACATCTTCACTAAGATAACGAGAGGCCTCACCCAACTGAATCCCAAATGCTTGCTGAAGAATCTATTTGATGAGACATCTTTTGTATAAAATATCATTTTAATCTAGCAGTCCACATAAAACTAATAAAAGCAAAATGGTGATGCACACGATCTGTCTCCCTGGAATATTAGTCCCCATTCTTCACGGGCTGAATCATTCCAACCCTCACATCACAGCAGAAATGTTACCTCCCCACAGAAGCCTTATCTGAGCACTCTAAAGGAGATTCTTGAACCTCTGTTCTTTTTTTACATAAAAAGCATCCCAATTTATTATTTTTTATTTGTTTACAAGATGCCTCCACTAGTAAACAAACTCCACGAGAGCAAGTGGCCTCATGGTGCAAAGCATAGAACCTTTTTGTTCACCAATAAAGGACCAGGGCACGCTCAACACAGTAAACCTTTTTATGCAGTGCTATAAAAAAAACATGGTGAATGTTTAAATTAATTAGATACATTGCCATTAATTCCCTTCAAAGTACTCCCCATCATTTTGAACACATGTGCCCTATCTTCTTTGTTACTTTTTGAAACACTTCTGGAAGTCCTCTTTCTTGTGTGTCTTTGTGGTAGCCTCAATGTCCTGAACTGATTCAAAACATTTACAGCAATTTCTGTCAAATAAAAACTTTATGGCGTGGCCTCATTCACCTTATTCACCAAATCTGTCACCATGAGACTTGTGACTCTTCCCCAAAGTCAAAGTGACCCCAAAAGGGAAATATTTTCAATTAATTCAGGACATGGAGGCAGCCATGTCAGTGCAACTAAAGACACTCACGAAGGAGAACTTCCAGAACTGCTTCAGAGAGGCAAGAATGATGGGGTAAGTGTGTTAAAACCAAGGAGGAGTACAGTATTTTGAAGAGGATTAATGGCAATGTAACTTTTACTGTAATAAATTTTTTAACTTAAACATTCACTATAGTTTTAAATTATCACGTCATAAATTATTTTATCATAAGTAAGTTAATAAGAAAAATAAAGAATATCTTTAGGAGCCTCTAACTCTTAAACTTTGAGATCTATAAGAATAGCTTTTATCATAAGCACAGTGATAAAAGTTTGATATGTTGGACTTCATTAACATTAAAAACTTAGTGCTTCAAATGACATCATCAAGAAAGTGAAAGACAACTCATGAAATGGGATAAAGTATCTGCAAATTATAATCTGACAAAGGTCTTATATCCAGAATATGTAAAGAAACCCTGTAACTCAATTTTTTTTAAAAAGGTAAATAATCTGTTTTTAAAATGGGCAAATGATCTGAACAGAAGTTTCTCCCAAGAAGGTCTAGATGGCCAATAAGCACGTGAAAAGCTGCTCAACATTACTGGTCATTTACAAAATGTAAATCAAAACAATGAGAGTCTACTCTACACCCGTGAGGAGGGCTAGACACCCTCAGGATTGGGCAAGGTGTGAAGAAGTCAGAAGCCTCACAAATTCCTGGCGGAATACATGATGAAGCAGCCACTTAAGAAAAGAGTTTGGCATAAAGTTGCCATGTGACTCAGCAATTCCATGTCTAAGTATCTACCCCTACAAAATGAAAACGTATATTCAATTAAAACTTATATACAAACATTTGAAAACCACCTGACAGCTATCAATTGATGAATGCATTTTTAAAATACAGTAGAATCCTATAATGTAAAGTTATCCCAGTAGTGGGGAGACTAAGGTAGAAGGATTGACAGTTCAGGTCCTGGCAGGTAAGTTAGCAAGATTCTATCTTAGAGTCAAAAATAAAAAGAATTGGGGAGGTAGCTTAGTGATAGAGTGTCCCGGGGTTAGAGCCCCAGTACCACAAACAACAACAACAATGACAAATGTATCTGTATATCATATAATGGAATATTACTCAGCCATTAAAAGGAATGAAGTACTCATACATGCTATGATATAAATGAGCCTTAAAAACATTATGCTAGGTGAGAGAAGCCAGACATCAAAGTCCATTCATTGTATGATTCCTCTTCTAGGAATTATCCAGAATAGGTGAATCTATAGACCCAGAAAGTAATTAGTAACCACCTAGGGCTGGGAGAGGGTAGGTATGAGGTATGCCTGGTAATGGGTGCAAGGTTGCTCTTAAAGATGATAAAAATGTCCTAAAATTACATTACAGTAACAATTGCACAACTCTGGATATACCAAAAGCCAATGAGTTGGCTTTAAATGGGTATACTGTATCCCAACAGAACTGCTTGAAAATAAAAAGAACTCCCTGGGGAGTTTGTTAACATGGTCTCAGCTCCCATCTGCAGAGATGCCGACCCTTCTTGAGTGGTGGGAAGATGCTGTGTGCTGTCCAGCACCCACCCTGTCGGGGGCGGGGGGGGAACCCTCTGGACCTCCGGTGGGGCGGTTGCTTCCACTGCGCTCTACCACTGGGTCTGCACACCGCAGGTCTCTGCTCCGCTCTAGGGGTGGACTCTGCTTGCCAGCATCGCCTACCTCTATTCTGTCGCAGTCACTGGCTCCAACGAGAACAGCAGCCTTGAGAGCCTGTCTGGCCAGAGGGAAGGCTCCAGGACATTTTGCTGAGAACTCCGGACACCTGGCCTCCTCATCCTCGGGCTGTGAATCAGGAAGCATGTAGCCCTAGGAGTTTTAAAAAAAATCAGTACATGTTTGCAGTACATGATGATTACACTCATCGCCGAAGTTGGTACTAGGGCAGTTGTTTCTGGAAAAGCAGCTGGAGCCTGCCTGAGTCAGGCAGTTATTTCACTTTGCTCTCAGCATGACTTAAAAGCAACTAGTTGACAGAGAAACAGAGCACAGGAAAAAAAAGATGAGAAACAGAATTTAGGTCCCGGTTAAACCCTTTGACTCCACATGAAGACTTCCCTGAAACCTGAATGCTCCAGGCTTAATTTTTTATTAAGGCTGTACGGGTTTATTTCTCCGTTATTTGGAACAGAAAGCCTCTAACTCAATTGCTCTCAACAGGACATTTTGGAAATCTGAGGGGGAGTTTGAGGTCGTCACAATGATAAGACGGAAGTCTCAACATTTAGTGGATGGGATCCCAGACATCTTGCAGTACATGGAGCAGTGCTGCACAAAAGGAAAATTTCCCTTCACATGTGACAAAAAGATGGTTTAAAATGTTCTGTCTAGGATAAAACTTTTAACATACAAGTACAGAGGCATTCTGCATGGTTTCCTTTCTTTCTTTTTTTTTCCGGTGCCGGGGATAGAACTCAGGGCTTTGTGTTGCATGGTTTTCTTGTACACCAGTTTGACCAGGAACGCAAGTTATTGTGTAAGATGAGGGAAGCGTATACTTTGATTTATTCAAACAAGAGTTGTTCGCCGTTACAACAAATCACATCATTGTTGTTTTAGTCACTTCCCTGTCATGGTGACACAATACCTGACACTGTAATTTAAAGGAGAGGTTTATTTTGTTTCACAGTTTCAGAAGTTTCAGTCCACACTGCAATGCAGAAATGGCACAGCAGAAGGGCCTAGGTGGAGGAAAGCTGCTCACCTCATGGCTAACAGGAAGCAGAGAAAGAAGGGAGGAGCCAGTGAAGGAGATACACTCTTCCGGGTCCCATCCCCATCACCCCGCCAACTGATAGCAAGTCAGCTGTGAACTCATCAGTGATCCAAACAGCTTCCAAACACAGGAGGCTTTTGGGAGACATTTTAGACCTAAACCATAACAACTGTTAACATGGCCACTCATGGAACTGGATTTATCCACGCAGGTGAGGTGACCCAATCTACATGCCGTATTCACAGCAATCCTGTCTATAACTTCAAGTTTCTGACCATTTGGGAACATCATCTAGTAGGGCCGACCTACTGACCTGAGCGAAGGCCCTGAGGGAGAAACGTATCTAGTTACCTGGAGGACAAAAAGGAGACCTAAGAGAAGGGAGAAGCAGAGACATAGCATGACTTCAGAGAGGAAATAGGACACAAGATTGCACAGAGCCTTACAGAGGCTTTGGCAACTCGGCAACTCAGCAAGATCCTATCTCAGAATTTAAAAAATAAAATAAAAGAAAGGGGGGTTGAGGATGTAGCTCAGTGTGAAGCCCTGGGTTCAACCCCCAGTACCAAGGAAAAAACCTTGCTTTTAGATGGTGGATTATCAGTGTAAGGTTGTTGGTTAAACCCCGGCAACTTTTTCAAAGACGGTCTGTAGTACAGACACTTAAATTAAACTATGTATTCATTTTCTCGTTGGACATTTTATTTGCATTATTTCACTTAATCTCCATAATGTTTTATGAGCAGCTAGTTGACAGAGATTTCCCTTCATAAAATGGAAAGAAAGAACTTCAATTCTGTAATCAGTCCTTCCACCCACCTGAACATTTTGTGTAACTTTTCCCTGATTCAAAAACCACACCTGTAAATTGGGAATCATAACTGTACTTAACTCACTGGATCCCAGCAAAGATTCAATGACACAATGAAAAGAACTTCTGTATACAGTAGGTGCCCAATAAATGCTGCTTTCTGTGTGCATGCATGGTACACATGGGCATAGGTATGGAGTGTAGATTGTATAATAGTACCTACAAGGATTAAATGAATTAGTACTTACAAGGGACCTAGAATAGGGGGTGGTACATAGGGAGGGCCATTTAATTGTTAAAAAGCAGAGCACAGATTCTCAGTAAATGGACAGTAAAGATAGAGGATTTTGAAGCACTAGGTGGTTGTGTTGTAAAATGCTGATGCATCTTATATGTTGAATGTGAGATTATAAAATACCTAATGATCACTCTTTGCCTTAGAAAGAAAAAAACATAATGCTATAGTTTATACCTAAAATGTCCCTCAAAGTCTAATGGACTCATGAGGCTTCTGGAAGGCGACTGGATCATGGGGGCGCTGTGGATTCATCCGCAGATGAGTTCACAGCTGACTGTCCAGTTAGGAGGTGGAGCCTGGCTAGAAGAGGTCGCTCCTCCATTAATTCCCAGCCCCCCCCACCCCCCCCCACTCCTTCCCTCTTTCCTGGTTGCCATAGTGTGAGCAGCTTTCCTCTGCCAATTCCTTTTGCCATGTGATTTCTGCTTTGGAGCCAACAACCACAAATGAATCTTCTAAAACTGTGAGCTGAATAACCTCTCCTCCCTTAAATTGTGGGTGTTGGGTATTTTGTCCCAGTGACAGGAAAGTGAGAAATACATATACCTCATACATATTCTTTCTATTTATTTTGAGGGAAAATAAAGAGTACAGAGAGCCAGGGCAGGGAAGAGAAATCCTGCTTAATCAGTGAAATGTGGAAATTTTTGGCAAGGGATAGATTTGAATACTTCCAAATATAGTACAGAAACTAAAAGTAGGCTGTCAAAACCCACTAATGAGTCTTCTAATAGAGGTCATGTTTGGCAGCTGCTCAAATGCAATTTGAACTGTTTTCCAGCACCTCGTGGCCTCTTGTGCTCAGCCATCCCTAAATCATTTGTAGGAGCCTGTAGTAGGGCAGGGAGCGGGAGCCCAACCCAACACTGGCTGAGTCGACGGTAAAATGTGGCTTCTGAGACATCTGTATATTTTTAAGATACATAGGACCTCTCTTGTACTATCTTTATTAAATGGTAATATAACAGTGTTTTTTAAAAAAATTATATGTTCATTTGTGATGTTATTTACAAATGAGGCTCAGGAGGCAGAGCACTTGCCTACTAGTAATGTGTGAGACCCCAGGTCAGTGCCCAGCACTGCAAAGACATATACCGTATCTTCTTGAACCATTCCTTTCTTTGTAAATAAAGGCAAACTGGGTCCATTTCTTCCCCAAATATCTTAAATCACAAATTACAAACTAATTACATTTTACTAGAATAAAAAAACTTTAGACAAAAGTATTGCCACAAACTAATGAAACAAAATCTATGTTGACATGAAAAGTTGCCCATGACATCATAAACAAAAAAGTCTCCAAAGCATATTAATAAGATCCCATTTTCAGAAGCCCATGCATGTGTGTGCATGTTCTTACGTGCACTAAAGGAAGTCTGGAAGTATATCCACCAAACCAGGAACAGTGATTACATTGGGATATGCATACTGGAAACAGGTGGTTTTACTATTGGTGTGTTTTCTGTATTGAATTGAATCTTTAATAACAAGTATGTATTATTTTAACAATGTAGTTTAAAATGAAAGTGTAATTAAATACTACATATATAGATATATAGATATACATATATATTTGCATTTTTACCTATAGCAAATATACTAGCAAGCAAATGGACAAAGGTCCCTGAGCTCTGAAGATCACAAGCTACCCCGAACTACAGCCGTGGAATGAGGATCTGGGTGCAGAGGAGAGAGGGCAGGTTTCAACATTAAATAGGGTGGCTAGGGGAGGGCTCGAGAACCTGACACGTGCTCAAAGCCCTGAAACGGGGGAGAACGTTCATCACCAGGAGGTCTGAGCAAAGAGCATCTGAGAGACGTGGACCTGCTAATGCAAAGGATGGAGTTCCCGTCAACTGAACTAGAGTAAGTTAGAGACTAATGATGAGGGTCAGGAATTCAGCTGGGTCACACTGAGCCTGAGATGTCTGTTAGTCATCTAGATGAGGACTTCAACATATTTTTGGGAGGGACAGATTCAACCCTTAACCCTGGGGGCGATATCACCAACAACCAGAGTGAGGCTACAGAAAAGGAGAAGGTTCGAGCCCTGGAGCACCTCACAGAGGAGGGAGTGACGGCCTGCAGACAGGTCAGGTCTGAGGAGACCTGAGAACTGATTACTAGATTTGGTGAAGGTTGTTCTAGACTTTGGCAAGAGCATTTTGCAGGGGTGTGTGGGAGTCAGAGCACTGGTTTAATAGGGATGGGAAGGAGGGAAACTGGATGAATACAGACAATTCATTTGAGGAGATTTGCAGGAAAGAACAAAAATACAGGGTGTGGCTTGGCATGAAAAGTGGCATCAGGAAAAGGGTTTTGTTTTGCTATTTGGTGCAGGGGATCGAATCCACAGCTTTGCACATGTTAGGCAAGTGCTCTACCACTGAACTACGTCCCTTGTTTTTTTATTAAATAGGAGCAAAACCAGCATGTTTTTATACCCACAGTAACATTCGGGTAGGAAGGGAAGATGTTGAGGTAGGTAGGAGGGGAAATTGCTGTCGGGATGCCCTCTACAGGGAGGATGGAGGGGCGTGGGAGAGGTAGGGGCCAGGAGAGGTCACCAGTGATGATGGGGTGGCCCACCTGGTGGTAGAGTCAGTGGCCGTCTTTTCTGCTGGCTTTAGTCCTCTTAGCCGAGCAGGAAGCCAGGTAACAAGTCAAAATTGAAAAGAGAGTGGGAGGTGTGAAATATCACCCAGGGGACTGTAAATGAATGGACCCTAGACATGGTATGTGGTCACAGGTCGGCCACAGAGTCATTTGCTACATGGTCATGAACTTAAAGTGTGCTGGTTTTTATTCAGACAGACAGACTGTCTTAGTCATTTTTCCATCGCTGAGACACAGTACCTGACAGCCACAGCTTAAAGGCGGAAAGGTTTATTTTAGCTCACAGTTCATAGAGAACTCAGTCCATAGTTGACTGGCTCTACTGCAGAAAGGTGGGAGAGGCCTCGTACAGGAAAGCTGCTCACTTCATTCACTTCACGGCATCCGGGAGACAGAGAATGAGGGGAGGAGCTGGAGAGGGAGAGAAACCCTTCCAGGCCACGCCCCCAGTGACCCGCCTCTCCTGACCACATCCTGCCTCCCGGCAGCAAGTGAGCTGTAAGCACCCGCAATCCAAACTTTCCAAAAGCCCTGCCTGTGAGCACGCGAGCCTCCCGGGGGACAGCTAGATATACAGTAAACCAAAACACAGACAGATGGATAGAGATAGATACTGTCTCATCAGATCCAAGAGCCCACTGATTGTAAGATGCATCATGATTTCAGAGATGATAAAATATGAAAAATATTTTAAAAACTGCATTTTAGAATTGATGAAATATATTCATGTATCACAATATATGTTTATGTATATATGTATGCATGTACATTTAAAAAATACTGTATACACAGATACATAGCAAGATACATATAGTGTACATCAGTATACATAGATTCATACCTATGTACATATATATACATATATATCCCATACACACACAGAAATATACATATATACATATACATACATATATATCCCAGCTTCATCCCAAGCCAATTTTCTGGACCCCTTTACTAAGGATATCTGTGTCCCCTATGAATGCCCTGACTTAAGACTGCTGAAGTTTTCCTCTCCATCTACACATATTTTTTACTATATTGCTAAGTGCATGTGTTTTTTTCTGCCACTTTGTGTGTGTGTGTGTGTGTTGCCTGGAACTTGGCAAGCTCTTACTGAAAGTTAGCTGTTGTTATCAATTTTATTATCATTGTTGATATTATTAGAATCTGCCTTAAACTGTAATGTAGTGAATAAAACTGAGCTATTATAATAATTTCTACCATTATGATGATTTCCTCCCCAGAAAACAGCGCATACCAGACCAATAACGTGTGTGCCTAGGAGATGAGTTTGTGTATGTGGTAAATCCCAAGTGGATCAGAGCGCTAAACGTCAAAATGAAACTCTAATAAATTCTAGAGAAAAAACGAGGACTAATTCCTTTAAAATCTGAGAGTGGGAGCCGGGTGTGGTGGGACATGCCAGTAATCCCAGCGCTTGGGAGGCTGAGGCAGGAGGATTGTAGAGAGTTACAGGCCAGCCTGAACTACATGTGAGACCCAATCTCGAAAACACAAAAAACAAAACAAATCTAAGAGTGGACACTTTCTTTTTTGGAGGGAGAAGAAGGGAACTGGGACTGAACTCAGGGCCTGCATATTGAGCGACATGCCCGGTCATATTTTGTTTTTTATTTTGAGACAGGGTCCTGCTAAGTCACTAAATTGCCCAGACTGGGCTTGAGTCTGCAATCCTCCTGCCTCAGTCTCCCAGAGTACTAGGATTACAGGCACACAGCACGGCACCTGGTTTAACACTTTCTTAACTATGAATCCATGTCCAGAAATAATAATAATTTAAAAGATCAATTTGACTACATAATAAAAAGTGATCTATGAAAGATCACTATAAAAGTCAAAGAAAAAATGACGCATTAGTGAAAAAAAAAGTGCAAACTGTGTCACACAAAAAAAGAATATGCGCCAATTCGAATGGCTGTAATCACATTCACTTCCAAAGGATGAAAATAAAGAGATTTTAATAAAGGAATTACAGGCAAAGCCGCAGGGAGGGGCGCGGGAACACACACGGGAGGCTAGACACCCAGACAAACAGCAGTGTCGGTGGGGGGAATGGGGGAGCTCGGCTCCCTCCGGCTGGAGAGACGAGGGAAGCCATATTGTCAGAGCCCGCTGAGAGGTGGGGTATTGACAGAGCAGCGTTCTTGGCCTCTTTCTCAGGGAGGGAACAGTCACTGCTGACGCAGGAGGGAGAGGGGACAGTAGCAGACCTCTCTCATCCCCACCTTGTTCCTCCATCAGCACCTCCCACTGGCCAATTCACAGGAAACTGGGTGGCAGAGTATGCAGGATTCAGCTGGATGAGGTGCAGGGTGGCAAATAAGTAACACCAGCACAGGCTGATATTCTAATGTGAGAAATAACTGTTAACATTTTAGAAGGAAAGCCAGGCATGGTTGTGCACGCCTATAATCCAGGCACTTGGGAGACTGAGGCAGGAGGATCACTGTGAGTTCGAGGTCAGCCCGGGATACATAGTGAGTTCGAGGCCAGCCTGAACTACATAGCGAGACCCTGTCTCAAAAACAAAAACAAAAAGTTAGAGGCAGAATACCAAATTGATTTTTAATGAGCAAATGATGAAGCTGTTTCATAGAAAAATTGTAGCATGCCCTATAAACATATGAAAAGATGCCCTGTTTCACTGCTAATAAGTAAAATTCAAATTAAAACTACACTAAGAGCAAGTGTTAACAGGATAGAGAACAGCCAATACTTTAGACACTGTAGTAGGGAATGTAAATTGCTACAACCACTTTGCAAAACTGTGAACCAATATCCAGGAAGCCTAAATATACACAGCCTACCTAGCACTTGAAATCCTAGAAGAAAAGTATCCATGTATTTACAAATGATGTGTACTGGAATGTTCACAGCAGCACTATTTATAATCCTAAAACTAGAAACTTGTTAAAGACTCATTTATAACAGAACGTATAAAAAAATTGTGAAATATACAGTGGAATATGTACAGAGATGAGAATGGTTTTCTAATCTCACACATCAATATGGATGACTCTCACAAGGATAATGGTAAGTGTTTGAAAGAGACCCTAAGAATATGTACATTAGGGTTCCATAGCTACTAAACACAAAAAGAAGTGAAAACTGGGTGTGGTGGCATACACCTGTAATCCCAGCACTTAGGAGGCTGAGGCAGGAGGATCACTTTGATTTAGAGGCTAGTCCAGGTACATAGTGAGTTAGTTCAAGGCCGGCCTGAATTACAAAGAGCGATGAGATCCTGTTTAAAAAAAAAAAAGAAAAAGAAGTGGAGCCAGTCTCTGCTATAAGTTCAAGTAATGAGAATATCGAATTGTAGAGTGATTGGAAGTGGTCATGAGGCTGCTGGTGTTAGTAATTTTCTGGGTTTTGGTCTGGGTGGCTGTTGTACAAGTGGGTTCACCTCGTGAAAATGTAGGGAACTGTACATCTGATATGTACATTTTCTGTGTGCATATTATACTTTTAAAAGTTATATACGTTTTCAAAAGTAAATAACTTAAAAAAAAACTACACTAACACCATATTTAACCTATTAGATTGATAGAAATCCCGAAGCGTGCCCCCACAAGCCATGAGACACAGGCACTCTGACACACTGCTGAAGAGGGCATGGGAGCTGGGTACCCCTGCCCCATACCTTGCCCTCCGCATTTCTACCATTTGACTGCTCCTAGCTTGTATTTTTTGTAAACAAACAAAAGCAAATAGTGATAGTACTTTCTTGAGTTTCAATGAGGCATCATAGTACGTTACTGAGCCTGGCGAGGGGGGTCATGGGAACCCCTGATTTGAAGACAAGTCAGTTGCAAGTACTAGAGGCCTGGGCCTTGGGGTTGGCATCAGAAGTGGGTCTGTCTGTGGGCTGGACCTTTAACCTGTGGGGTCTCTACCAACCTGTGTCATTTGTGTCAGAATTGAATTGCATCATGGGACCCTTGGGTGAGGTCAGAGAATTGCCTGGTGTTGGAAAAGACATCATGTATTTGATGTCAGAAGGAAAAAAAAAACCCTCAAATACATACAGATTTATCCTTTCATCTACACAATAACAGCACTCCTAGGAATTTTTACAAAATGTTACTGGTAAAAGAATTATTTGTAATTACCGAAGATTGAAAGCACCCACGTGTCTGTCAATAGGGATTTGGCTGAATAAGCTGTGATTGAATAGCACGAAGCAATGAAGAAAATCTCTACAAACTAACATGTGGCCTCCAAGATGCACTGGTAAGTCAAAAAGGCAAGGGGTGGGAG
The DNA here is from genome assembly GCA_004026905.1 of Hystrix cristata. Classification (NCBI taxonomy): domain Eukaryota; kingdom Metazoa; phylum Chordata; class Mammalia; order Rodentia; family Hystricidae; genus Hystrix; species Hystrix cristata. The sequence goes on along the minus strand of PVJO010018474.1, from coordinate 8,792 downwards.
TGTTTATGTGTTACTGTTTGTGCGAGAAAAGGAAAAAATAAGAATACGTGGACATTTGCTAATATTCAAAAGTGGAGGAACGACTTTAACACTAATAAAAATAGGGTTACCAATAAGGGAAAGGGACAAGTTAGTCAAAAGAACCCCCAAAAAAGTAGGGTTTCTAGGAAGATTTCATGTATGAGTTTGATTTCAGAACTAAGTATATGGTGTGATTAAAAAAAAACCATGAATTTTTAAAAAATGTATTACAGTAAAAGGCACATTGCCATTAAATCCCCCTCAAAACACTTCCCTCACTTCCAACAGACTTAACCCATCATTCTTGTCACTTTCTGAAGCAATTTTCTAAGTTCTTTTGCCTGAGTGTCTTGAGTTGTGCTGTTGTGGCTGCCTCCATGTCCTGAATCAATTCAAAATAATCATCTCTTAGGGCTGGGGATTTAGCTCAGTGATTAGAGTGCTTGCCTTGCAAGCACAAGGCCCTGAGTTCGATCCCCAGCACCAAAAAACAAAATAATCATCTCTTGTCTTAGTTACCTTTCTTGTTGCTGAAACAAAATACCTGACACCTAAAGTTAAAGGAAGAAAGATTTATTACACTCCACAGTTTGTAGACGTATCAGACCATAGTTGGCTGGCTCCAAGGCAGGACAGCACGGCAGAGGGGCACGTCAGAGAAGAAACGGTCCATGGTGTGGCAAGCAGAAGGCAGTGAGCAGCAAGCCTCCCTTTCCCTTTTATTTCATCCAAACTACAAACCTTCTGAGTGGTGCCACCCACACCCAGGGCAGGCCTTTCCCATTATCCAGACTCAGAACTATGCTAAATCAATTTAGTCATCACACACCCTTAATACCAGCATCACATACCCTAATCCAGCATCACACACCCATGATCCAGCCACCTCCAAAAAGCTCCACTTTGGAGCATATGAGGCTTTGAGGGGACGTCTAGATATAAGCCATAACACCTTTTATGGTCATTTGACTTTAGGGAAGAGCCAGAAGTCAGATGCTGCTAGATCCAGTGAATAAGGTGGATAAGGACACATTGTATTGTTTTTATGAGCCTGCCTTTCTGCTGGATAGCACTTGGAGTAGCATTTACCAATTTTTGATCATATCTCCTAAAGACACATATGAAAGAACACTTCCAGAAGTGCTTCAGAATGTGGCAAGAACAATGGAACAGCATGTTTGAAGTGAGGTGGAGTAGTTTGAGGGACATTAATGGCAATGTGTCTTTTACTGCATTAAATATTTAAGCATTCACTCTATATTTTGATCACTCCTGTATATGCTATATTTTATAAAATGGAACAATTGTTAATAGAAAATAACTTCTACGAATGGAAGAGAAACTAGAATAAATATCACATCGGTGACACTTGAACTTTACTAATTTTTCTGACACTGCATAAAAATCACCACAAATTGCTGAGCTTGGTGGTGCACACCTGTAATCCCAGCACTCAGGAAGTTGAGGCAGGAGGAGTACCTAAATTCTAGGCCCACCTGGGCTACATAGTGAGTTGAAGGTCAGCCTGTACTACCAAGAGAGACCCTGTCTCAAAAAAACAAACAACAAATCACCACAAATTTAGCAGCTTAAAACAGCCATCTATTCTTACACAGTTCTAGAGAAATTGAGGCAGGCTCAGCTGGGTTCTCAGCTCGTGGGTTCCCAAGACCTAAGTCAAGGTGTGGGCTAAGCTGGGCTCTTTCGTAGACACTCCTGTGGCTCAGAGCAGAATCCAGTTCCTTGCTGTGTGACACTGGGGGCTCTGTCTCCTTGCTGGCTGTCAGTGGGCACCACTCCCTGCTCCTATGGAGAGATTGTGCCTTCCTCAGCATCTTCCAAGTCTTCCAAGCTAAGCCACGTCACATGCCTCTCACACTCTGGTCTCTCTAGATCCCCTTTAATGCCCTGTTCAGCCAGAGAAAGTGCAGCACTTTAAGTACTCACTTTAGGCCAGACTTCCCTGGGTGATATTCCTGTTTTAAGGCCAACTGTATCATAAAATATAACATAGTGACGTCTCATCATTTCTACAATTTGGGTGATAATTATGACAGAACATATTTTTGAAGCTGTCTTTGTATTCTGTCACAACAGAGAATTTGGAGTAAGTTTAGAATATAGTACTGTGACTTTATTTCTCTAGTGGCATACATTCTAAGAACAGAAAGAATCCAAAAGCAAAACAAAACAAAACAAAACAAAACAAAACCTTCAGTGGTAGCGCACTGAGTTCGATCCCTGGCACCAAAACAGCAACAACAACAAGCCAAACAAAAATCCTCAATTCCATTCAGTTGTCTTACATCAGTGTTGCTTTGGTATTACTGTTAGAAACAATTACTGATATTACTTAGAAAAAGCAATAAGTAATTATGTTTACAGTGTCAGATCTACGACTTTTAGTGAAGAAAAAAGGAGATCAGATATAAAGATGATGTTAAAAAAAGAAAGCCTACAGAGAGTAATTTGCATAGGAAATGTCAGTATGAATTCACAGTTTTCTTCCTGAAAATCCACTCAAAAGGCAAGAAGAAGGCCAACAGCAAAGCGTGAGCACTCTTGCAGCAACGAACACCCCAGCAACATCACAGCTGGGCCCAATGTACCATTTCTCATCAAGAGTAACTAAAGGCTCTTTATGAAATGGTTTATTCTAGTTCTAGACCAGAAAGTATATAAATTGAGTCCAGAACTCAGTTGTCTTGTACCAGAAAATAAAAACGAGATTTCAAAGACAGTGGGGTCAGTCAAAAAAAGCTACAAGAGCTGATTTGAAGGGACAATCTGAGCATCAAAAACAACATAAAGCTGAGCATGCTTAACGGAAAGGTGGTGCACATCTATAATCCCAGCTACCTGAGAGGCCAAAGCAGGAAGATTACAAGTTCAAGGCCAGTAACCTCTGTACAATTTAGAAAGACTTTGTCTCAAAATAAGAACGGATGTGGACGTACCTTAGTAGTAAAGTGACCCTGAGTTCAATCCCTAGTATGGGGTTGGGATTGGGAGGGCAATAATTGCAGTATATTGGAACATAGCCAATGTAGAAAACTCTTTAAGGGTATACTTTTGCTTTTTTTAATCCATTGGTCACCATTGGTGATTGCCAGGCAACCAACTCAGTCCTCTGAGAAATTAGTCAATAAAAAGAAGGAATCAAATGCTTAACCACTTTTCCAATAGGAATTAAATTTCAGGATAACCAAAGAGTAGTTAGGGAAAGTCCTTCTTATTAAAAAAAAAAGCAAATAAATGCAGAGGAAGAATACGATTTTAAAATTACATTTTGCAACCCTTAACGCAGTAACAGTTGTAAGCAACATAGAGGAGAGAAGGCGCCCCTCTTTCCCCCTTAGTTCTTAGGCGACTCTGGCTGGGGCTAGGAATCCGATTAACACAAGAGCTGATTCACAAGAAAAAGGCATAAAAGCTTTATGAGATTTGTGTGTAAATAGGGATCTTCATGAGAGAGTGAAGTCCAAAGAAATGACCAAAGTGTGATGCTTTTATACTTTTTAGACAAGGAACAGTAAATTTGTGGATACAGGGATCCAAACTGGGATGGGTGAATTCTAGAGATGTTACCAAGAGATGAATGTGAGGGAATGTGAAGCTAGTGGAAGAGAAGAACTACTTCAAAGAGTTTGTGTATTCAGGTTCATTGCAGCTCCAACTTCACTGTTATTAGGCTGTTTTCCAGCCTTGCATGCACAAGACATCCCTCCCAAAAGGAGCCTTACTGATTGCTGCATATAAACTCGACCCTTTCTGAAGTTACAGGTCCTCAACTGATTAGAACTTGAAATAATCAACAAACCAGTTTGGTGCATTTTGCTTTAACTCTTTCAGCAATAATCATCAATGTATTCTAAAATCACTAGGTGAATGGTTGATAGAGAGCTGATCAATCTTTGTATCACAAAATAATGGGATGCAATGGGAAAATACACAACACTGTCTTGGAAGCAATCTTGCAATGGGGGATAGATGTTAAGCACAAGAGAAAATAAAAAAAAAACTAGGTTAAACTTGCTGTAGTGTGAATCTGAGGTGTCCCCCAGAGCCCCATGTGTTAACTCTCAGCTCGGTCCCCAGCTGACGCTATTGTGAAGTGGTAGAAACATGAAGAAGCAGGACCCTAGACTGGACAGTGTGTGTACTGCAGTCAGGGCTACTCTGGAGGCTAAGAAGAAGGGCCACTTGAGTCCAGGAGTTACAGACCAGTTTCAGCAACATAGCAAGACCTTGTCTTGAAAACAAACACAAAAACAAACACAAAGAAATGGGTCCTACAGGGAGGCTTTTAGGTCACGGGGGGGCAAGACACTAAGTGGAACCTTAGTGTCTTTTTTACCTCGACTTCCCTGCAGCCATGAAGGGACCGGCTTCTTCTGTGTTTGCTCCCACCATAACATCTTGGGCTGCCACAGGCCCAAAGCACCAAGCCCAGTGGATCACAGACTGAAAACTCTGTTAACTGTGAACCGAAGTAAACTTTTCATCCCTATAAGTTGATTTATCTCAGATGTTTGTTGAATAACAGACAGCTGACTGACACATACTTCAAGCAATAATTACTGACTTAGTTGACTACCAACTGAGACAAAGACAAAATGAAACAGGAGACAAGTCAGGATTATTATTAGCTCCTTCCCAACTACCCAACAATTTTACCTAAAGTAAGCTTTCTCTCCGCTCTATTGTCAGTCTGGTGCAGTGCTAATCTCAAACAGCCTCTTAGCAATTGTCTTTACCCAGAGCCATGGGATGGATCTAAATCCAGAGTACAAAGAAAATATCCACTCAGAAATGTGAGTTCTTGAAAACCAGTGCATGCAAGCTGGAGAAAAATCCGTACTTTTTTCAGTGAAAACTTGATTTACCTGAGACGATATATGTGCATTTTCTTCCCATACATTTACTTTGTTCAGCTGTAAAACTCAAGATCTCTTTTTGTAAGTAGTATATTAAACTCGTAACTTTCTGTTCTTATTGTTACCCCCCCTTCTTTTTTTATTATGGCCCCATGTCTGGCCCTCTGAAGAAGAGGTCATGGTATAACGGCAGTTCATGGCTTGGGTGTCACAGAGAGCTGGGTTTATTCTGGCCCTGGCTCTGCACAGGTTTGCTAACACAGGACAGGCATGAAGTGTCAAGTCAGGCACTGCCACGGGAAGGAGCCCGAGACCCTGGAGCTGACAGCCAGGGGCACCTCTCAGAAGGCTACAGAACGCTGCCAGGTGGTGCGAGCAGCCGGGATCTTCCCTCCAGGCTGGTGGAGAGTCGGACATCAGAATGGCTGCAGGTAAAAGTTACCCAGGGAGGAGGGCAGGGCTAGGAGACTCCGCTCTGGGTCATGCCAAGTGAGACCATGCCTCAGAACTAAGTGTTGAGGCAGGAAGAGTCCTGCTAATGCTCCTAGCATCGGTGTGTGTTTGCTCAGACGGAGAGGGGAGACCAAAGCTCTCAGTCAAGACTGCAAGGAGTAGTCTTCAGGGCCTTCGCACTGAGCTACATCCCCAGTCCTTTTTGTTTTCTGCTTGTAGACAGGGTCTTGCTAAATTCCCCAGGAGAGACTTGAACTTGTGATCTCTTTGACTCAACCTCCCAGAGAGCAGAGATTACAGGCGTAGGGCACCAAGCCTGATTGATTCGGTCATTTTAAATTCTGAACCACGTTTGCTGTTTGGAGCATCTTTTCTTTAGTTGTCTTTATTTTTCCTTGGTCTGGGGAGGATTTTCTTCTGAAACTACTCATGCAGAAGGTATCAATCGCCTCTCAGGCCAGGGGAGCAGAGAGGACCCCTAGTGGCTACTGCTGGAACTGCAGAAACTACCCGCCAGGACCTGGACGTGGTCGCTCTTGGGTGATAAGGGCCCCCCAAAAAAGTAGGGCTCCCTGTCCTATGCATATCTCAGTAATGAATGGAGGGGTGTGTGTTGAGGGGGATAAATGAGGGAACAGGAAGAAGAGGGCAGGAAGGGAAAGGGGCAGAAAGTACAGAAAAGAGAAGGAAAAAAATGCCAACAGACAGAAAATATATAGCACTTTTAATGTTTCTTTCTTGGAAATAAATAGTTCTAATAACCTTCTCCAATACAATGCAATAATATGTTTCTCTGCTCATAAATATTAGATTCGTTTACATATTCTTACTGATATAAATGATTTCACAGAAAAAGTAGTATTGCTGAAAGAATTGTTCGAACTTCAGTTTGAATGCTGACCATATGCCACATGTAAGGTAGAAACGTAACTGAATTTAAAATGTCCTGTCACGGATGGCAGTGTGCTACCATATAACTGACAAAGAAAAAAAGTATGTGAAAAGGTAAGTATTACCAGTAGGGTGGGCATAAGTGGACGATGCTTAAGGTCGCGGGGTTCATGTTTTATTTTTTCAGTTCTGTCAGGGTGTCTCTGTTACTTATTATTATTATGAATTTTTTTTTGGTACCGGGAATCAAACTCACAGCCTTGAGCTTCCTAGGCAAGCACTCTAAACTCTGAGCTAAATCCCCAGTCATTATTATGGATTTTTTGAGACAGAGTTTCACTATGTAGCCCAGGCTGGCCTCAAACTCTCAGCAATCCTCCTGCCTCAGCCTCACAAGTGCTGGGATTACAGGTGTGCACCACCACTCCTGGCTCCCTGCTACTTACAACATTGGTGGGTTATAAGGAGAAAAGTTTACATCTGAAGCTCTTTGGTAAACGGAATCCTCCTTAAATGCTGTGCTGATCGCTGCCCCAACTTTCTCCCCTCTCGTGAATCCTGCAGTGAAGTGAACCTGGGAACACTGAGTGGTTAACTCTCACATGGCTTCTCTAACATGAGAGACTCAAAATATAAACAATTTGAAGAGTTAAAAAAAAAAGAGATGTGAGAAAAATGGAGGTAGATTCAGGGGAGATGAGAAAGAGATGTGGGGAGGGAAGGAGAGGGGGAAGGGGGAATAAAAGTGATCAGGATGTAGTATGTATATGTACCAATTCCCCAGGATGGCTGTAAAGAAAAAAAATAAAATGTAGCTATAACTAAAATTATAAGAACACACCAGTATATGAAAGATTGTAAGAAATATATAAAACAAATAATGATAAATCCCTCCACGCCATGGAGAAATGTATAGCAAAACACAGGGCAGGCTATAAATGTTTCTCTGACAGAAGAGGTAGGTATAGAGAGGGGACAAGTGCCTGTATGAAACAAAATACATAGACGTGCATATTGTTCGGTGTGGTGGTGCATGCCTGTAATCCCAGCACTTGGGAGGCTGAGGCAGGAGGATTGCTGCAAGTTTGAGGCCAGCCTGAACTGCATTAGACATACCCCATCTCAAAAAAAAGAAGTGCATATTTACACATAACATATAAAATATACGGAATATACTAACAATGAAAATAAGAAGATAATGACAATTTAAAGTGCAGTCTACAAAATTCTGCTTGTGTTATATATGTATACATGAAGTTTGTGAGTGGAACAGTCTAGAAGATGACAAAGACAACTGAAAATTGACTTGACTTTCATGAGACCAAGAGTAAATGTCTGGTCTGGGGGGTGTAACTCAATGGTAGGGTACTTGTGAGGCCCTGAGTTAGATCCCCAGAAAACACACACACACACACACACACACACACACACACACACACACACATCAAAACAAAATGCACCACGATAAATTTCTTCTTGGATTTTTAATTTAATACCTAATCTGTTCACGGAGGGCTTTTTGCTTTTTAAGAGACAGTGAAAAGGAAACTTGCTCTGGACTCTAGAGAGGAAGGACAGCTTGCCTTGTCCTGAATGGAGAGACTCGGACTTTCCAGCCAGGCTGCTGGACCTTGAGTTGTGGTTCTCTTTTTCGTGATCTTAAGTAAGATGTGTGACCTTGCTAAGCTCTGGACTCTTCAGACACACGGGGAGGATAGTAACTTAATCTATTCCACAGCTAAGGGCTTCATACAGCCCCTCCAAGGGGCAGACTTCTAGGAAACGTTAAATACTAGTGGTCAATTAACTTACTGAGGCATTAACTTGTATTTTGTTTTTATGTGTACTGGAGTTATCCAAAGGAAAAGGAGCTGGCCGTCTCGCACTCTCAGTGTCTTCCATCCTCTACCCAAAGCGGGCAGCCAGGGTTCTGGGCACCCTGCTTGAAGGCTGGCTCCAGCTGCTCAGTAGGACAGAGGCAAAGTCAGAGACACTGAGAGCTTCATCCCAGAATCCCAGACATTCGAACTCCAGTCCTCAAACAGCCATCTTACAAAGATCATATCAGTCTGCGTATTCCAGGAGGTGTGAGCTTATTTCTGCTGGGCTGGAGCGAGATGGGAGAGATGGTCACAGCACCCAGAAACAGCCACTTTGGAGTTACTGATGTCAGAAGGACAAAGGAAAGGAGGAGGAATCACTTGACTGAAGTCCAGTCATCCAAGGGCGTATCCTGTGAACTGTCTGTGTTCGAGGCCCGGCTGTAGGTAACACGAAGGTAAATGACATCACTCCGAACTCAGGAAGTAGATAGTGTGGGCTCGGGGAAGGAGACATCTCCCTATAAACGGACAAGGACTGTTCGCTTCTGTGAACCTTCTGAGGGCAAAGCTTTGTCTCCCTTGTCTGCTTCGTGGGCTGAGACTTGGCGAGGGGCTGGCTACACACTCTCAGAGGCCGCTTCAAGAATGTTGGATGTGTTGGGGCCGGGGATTTAGCTCAGCGGTTAGAGTGTTTGCCTCGCAAGCACACGGCCCTGAGTTCCATCCT
>PVJO010018473.1:0-36634 GCA_004026905.1 Hystrix cristata | reverse complement strand
TATACTTCCTAAACTACTATACAGATTTAATGCAATTCCAATCAAGATACCACTAACATACTTCAAAGAATTAGAAAGGACAATCATGAATTTCATCTGGAACCACAAGAGACCAAGAATAGCAAAAACGATCCTAAGCAACAGGGGAAAAGCAGGGGGCATCACAGTCCCAGAGATAAAACTATACTATAGAGCTACAATATTAAAAACAGCATGGTACTGGCAAAAAGACAGACCTGAGGATCAATGGAATAGATTGGAGGATGCAGAAATAACCCCAGGCACACTCAAATACCTCATCTTTGACAAAGAAGCCAAGCACCCTCACTGGAAGAAGGATAGCCTATTTAACAAATGGTGCTGGAAAAATTGGCTAACCACATGTCGAAAATTAAAACTAGATATATGTCTCTCACCATGTACTAAACTCAAATCAAAGTGGATCAAAGATCTAAACATTAAAACAGAAACACTAAATTTACTGGAGAGTAGACTAGGAAGAACCCTCGAAGACATAGGGGTAGGAAAAAAATTTATGAACAAAACCCAGACTGCACGGGAAACAATACAAAGAATCAGTGCTTGGGACCACATGCTATTAAAAAGTTTTTGCACCGCAAAAGAAATCACCAACAGAGTAGGGCGAAAACCCACAGACTTTACCATCAACCATTTACCATGCGAAACTTCATGCTGTTCCTTGCATAACTGCATTTCATTGCTCCACTCTCAAGGTCAATTAATTCAGAATGCTCTCTTTTATGACTATAATGCTTTTTTAACAAAGGTTGTCATTGATACGTCAAAGTTTGGCTTTATACTAATTTTCAAAGAAGGAATATTTTAAACAGAAGAGCCTATATTTCCTTGGTATTAATTCATTTCACTATTTTCCTATCACTGTAATTTAGTGGCTTAAAACAGTGATTTGTCATTATCTCTGAATGGATTTTTGAGTTGACTGGACTTACTGGGATAGTTGTCACTTCTGGCCCTTCACATAGTCATGGTTAGAAAGTCCACTGTATGGCTCCTTCACTCACATTGCTGGAGCTTTGGTGGGAAGTACTGGAATAACTAGATCTAGACGTTTCCCCGAACATAGCTAGTCTGGGCTTCTTCACAGAAGGCTGTCTCAGACTGACTTCTCACCAGGGTCTACAAACCTTCCAAGCAAGAAAGCTGCTGGTCTTGCTTTATCTAACCCAGAAGGCTTGGTATGCAGCTTCACTTCGACCGTACTCTGTGACTCATACATGGAGCGGCTATGAAAGAGTGTAAATATTGGGAACTGTGGCTCCTTGTGCGATATGGACAAATGAGAGGTCCGCACTCATCAACACATTAGCTCACTCATCAATCGTACAACAAAGCAGAGTAGATATGACCTGGGGAATATGAAAAAGCAGAGTGAAAAGTAGCAAAAACATTCCTGAAGATGCCAGGTAGTTAACAATTTTTGAGTGTGTCCAGATAATCATCCATGTTGTTTGATCTAAAGATTATTTCAGCTGCGTTGATGTTGGTGAGAATCACTTTAGACTCATTTATTGCACAGTACTCAAATTTCAAATGAGTTCAAGTTCCTTAAAAATTATCCACACCACCACAACTGTTTAAATTTTCATACAATCTAAGAGTGAGACATCAAGTTGTCCATCAAATAATAGTAGAGACACAGACGCATGCACATATTCCATCTGCTGTCAGACGTTTAGTGAAAGAGTCCTATTTGCACCATCCTGATGGAAATATAGTCACAACTTCTCTGGGAAGAAATTAACAATATGTTTATCTTATACATATGTTGATCCACTCATTCTACTTTTTTTGAATTGTCTAAACAGATAAAGAAATTAAGCTGAACTACAAAAAAACTTTTCATGTAATGATTATGTAGAAATGTATAAGCAACTTAAATACCTAAACATAGGAGAGCACATAACTAAATGATATTGGGAAAGGGAGGAAAATGTCCAAATGGGAAAGGGAACAAGGGAGGGGGAAAGGAACAGAGGGACAAGAGAAACAAGAAATGGAAGGAAAAAATGGAAACAAAGCTTTTGTAAATAAGGAGGGAGGAGAGGTGAAGGGAAGGGAGGGGAATGGGAAAAAGGAAGCAACAAGATATATCATGTACAAGTACAAATCCCCTATGATGAATGTTATCACTATGTACATCCAAAATGTACCATTAAAATAAAATAAATTTTAAAAAAAGAAGCTCAGTTACTTTCATAAGTCAGAATAAATGGGGGAATCAGGATGTGAATACATACACTCTGTTCTCAGAACCACATTCTTATATTTAGGACCATTTTGCTATATCACTGCTGATGAATAGCAGCACTAAGTAAGAATGAACAAATAATATACACACAGCACTTGAGAGAGAATAAAAATGTAACTGGTTACAAAATAAGACTTAAAAGAAATAGAGAGACTTGAAAAAATATATACTAAAATACTGATGATTATTGCCTTTAGATAATAATAATACTCTGGGTTGATTTCTTGTCTCCTTTTGTATATTTTTAAGATATTCCAGAATACACAAGTGTTTTTAATCCTGTAGGAGGGGAAAGAATTTGTTTTCAGTCCTATGCAGATATTCGCTTTTGTGCAGATAAGGAAGCCAGAGAATTTCGTGTCTATTACAAATAATCTGGGGATATGAAATCTTAACACAAACAAAGCTGGAGTTAAAAGCCAGAGAAGTACTAAAAAGTTAGAAAGACAAATGTCACTCTTCACCTGAAAAGTAGTGAGTAGGGAAAGCATTCTTAGCAGCAGGAAGGTGGATTAAATAAAGATATCGGGCAGAAAGAAGGCGTCACCAGTGGTTAAAGGAAGTGGTAGTCCTAGATCCCTGAGAGTCCAACTGTCCTGATCTCAGGTGTAAATCAGAGACAAGGTATATAATCAGGCCTCAATTTCCTCTCAGTCATGATTTCTTGATGGACTAGTCAACTCTTACAGTAACATCTACATGAAGTTCAACAATACAGTATAGTAATTGATTCAGATGTTAATTCTCATCTCTTTAAATTCCTTTGCTAAGGGAAGGTGTATTGAATGGAAAGCAGGCAAGACTTTATTTTCTCACTTAGTAAGTCTGATCTTTTTAGTCTCTAAGACTCAGCCTTGCTGCAGTTGATCTGCATCTGACAGCAACTATGGGGAAAAATAGGATATTAGTTCGACAAGCCAAATCCCTGTTGGCAGCAAGAATGTAATGAAGCGAGAGCCTCCTTCCAGTACCCAGCCCTGTATTTTCACCCTTTGTTTGGTGACCACAATTAGGCAACAGTTGGGTAAAGGTGTAATTTGATCACTGTGTTAGTTTTCTGTTGCTGTACCAAAATACTTGACATACTTAGTTTAAGAAGAGGACAGATATATTTTGAATCATAGGAGGATTGCATGGTTTCCGTCCCTGATCTGTTGGCCCTTTTGCTTTTGGACGAGACAGAAATGTCATGGTGGAAGAATGAAGGAAAAGGAATGGCAGCCGGGAAGGGAAACAGAGAAAGGAAGGGTCTGAGATTAAATATTTCCTTAGAGAACACACTCCCAGTGGTCTGACTTCCTCCCACCAGACCCTGCCTCAGAAACGCTGCACCATTTTCCAACAGTGCCACGGGAGAGGGACCAAGCCTTCAGCACATGCGCTTTGGGGGACATTAAGATGCAAGTCAGAACAATGATAAAACAGCAAGAGCTCACCCCAATGCTTCAGTATCCCCTTCTTTTCAAATGATTATTTAAAACATCAACTAGAAGAAGATTCAAGCCTTAATATGGTCCAGTAATTTATTTCATTCTTAGGTAAACTGACATAAGATAAGCTCCCCATAAAGTTGACTTAATGGACTCATTATCAGGGAAAGTATGAGAAATTATATGTATATCCACAGAAAGCAACATCAATGGAACAAAAAGTCTAAACAGCCCACTGCCTGCATTTCTCATGACTTGTACCTTTAACTTCTATCTTTGTAGACTACCAGTTGTTATTTTAATTTAATTTAGTTTAGTTCCCTTAAGAAGTTGGAAAGCCAGGTGTAAAAGTAGAAGTCTATTTAAAAACATGGTACATTCAAGGGTGTACCATAGTACGATACACACTCACAAAATTTTAGGTCCAGTTTAGAATGTTTTCTATACTGGTTTTCACACAATAAATGAAATTTAAAACATTTTTTTTTCTGTTCTGCATTTTATCCATACCAACTTTGCTAAATGAATACATCCTAAAAAGAGGAAAATTTAATCATCTCTTTTGAGTAAATACTGCAAACTGTAATGATTACTTGCATTTTATTTAAGTTTTTGCTTTTGAAAATAACTTCCAATTGAGTGTTGTTAAAAGAGACGTAGCATACCGGGGACACACCAAGGAGACAGAAACTGTCTGCAGTCAGATCCAAGGTTTGTCCCTCTGCTATCCCTAGGACCAATGCCAACACCAAGTTAAAACCCAGCAACCTGAATTTTACAGATAAAAAGAAGCATGGACACCATGAAATCTGCCTCGTAGTGATACTGTTGCTTTTATGACCTGAGAAATCTCATTTATTGTTGCTTTTCCAAGTTTGCACCTTGATCACTATAATCTGTGTAAATCCTATCCATTAATTTTGTTCCTGGAAAGTGAGTTTCTTCTCTAATATTTGTCCATTATCCACCTTAAGCCCTTCTCCTTTCTCCAACAATGTTTATCCATCTTTTAAAGTCCAGCCCAACTAACTCTCAACACTGTGTGGGCCCATTTTATTATTCAGTTGGACAAAAACTGTCCCTCACCTGAACTCTATGGTATTCATTACCATACAATTTGTTACAACAATATCCTTCAGAAATATATACTGATGTCCTAATAATATCCAGTAGCTCTGAATGTGATCTTATTTGGAAACAAGTGTTGCACATATAATGAGGTAAAGATGGAATCATTACAGTGGTCACATCTAAAGTGACTGGCATCTTCATAGAAAAAGAAGAAACACACAGGGAGAATGCCATGCAAAGACAGAAGCACAAAGCAGAGTGGTGCATCTACAAGCCAAGAGTTGCTGGTCACCACTAGAAGGTAAGGGATAAACATGGGCTAGATCCTCCTTCAGAGTCTTCAGAAAGAACCAACCCTGCCTAGCCTTAGGTTTTAGACTTCTCACCTCTAGAACTACTTACAATAGAATAAATTCTGTTGTATTAAACTTCCCAATTTGTTATGTTTTGTCACAGCAACTGCAGGAAACTAACACATTATCTGTTTTTATTGCTCTCTTTCCATGCCTTGCACCATTACTTATCAATATATCTACGTCTACATCCGGAACTTGTATAACTCCCTTGAGGTAGAAACCACATCTTAATTTTCTGTTGTTGTATGCAGAAATCAGTTCTTTTCTATGTTAATGTTTCCAAATTAAATATAAGATGCCAAGTTGACTAGGCATCCTGTTTTTATTGGCTAAATCTGGTAACCTCAACTTATGTATAAAATAAACAATCAATGAATGAATGAAGAAATGAATTAATCCTTATTGTATCAACTTTCAGAAAGTTTCCTTCTTGTTACATGCCAACAATGACTCTGAAAGACCTTAATGTATTAAATTTTGGAGGCCTACACTGAGTAAGATATTATAAGAGTACATCAAAAATAGAAGTCATAAAAGAACAATTATAAAGGCCAGAAATACAAAGGTAGATGCCACTGTTAATAGGGAAAACGTCATTTGAAAAAGTTGAGCTGAATAAGCTATGATCAAAATCTAGTATCACAATAGATACATTAGTGAAACAATGTGTTCTTCACTCCAGAAATACTAGTCTGGAAATGGATCTGATATTAATTTTTTATGTTTCTGTGTGCAGTATTTTTATATAAATTAATTCATCTCACCTTAGAGCAATTAAGTTAGAAGGTATGTACTTATACCTGGCAATTTAGACATAAAAATACTGAAGCTTGGAGGAATTCAGGATTGAAACCTAGGACCCAAGACCTATACTCACCCCACACTCCCACTCTGCCGAGGCCTTTGCTTCCTGAACGATGTACATTGGGAGCAAGGAAAGGAGATGCATAGCCACTGAGTAGAGAACAAGAATTTAAAGGCCCGGTAATGCACAGAGCCACTTGGCACAACTGTAAAATGATGTTAAATTCATGGAGAATTTAAGTAAGAAAGCCAATAGTGGAAGTAGCTTCACATACAACTCACATTTGAAATTACATTAGAAATTTCTAGAGCTTCCAAAACACCTGGCTCAACAGACACAAGAACTATTTCAGGACGATCTTCTCCATTCAAGGACCTGCTATTTGCTGCTTTTTATTTCCTAATTACACTCATGCTTTATAACTAGTATACTATTTGCCCCGCATACAGCCTAGAACTTTCTTCACTTTGTGTCTCATACTTCATTTATTCAATCTATTTACTCTCCTACTCTACACTAAGAACTGTGCAAGGCAGTGGAAGTAGAGCAATAAAAAGAAAATATACTCAGTTTATTAAGATTACAGAACAACAACACAAAGGCATAATTAAAATAGAAATACAAAGGCAGATGCCAAAATCAAAAGACCTTAAAGAAATAATCATGTATTTATAATTTTAATAAATGGTCTACAAGAGAAGTATAGAGTCCTGAACAAACTAGTTAACTTCAGTCTCTGCGGTCAAGGAAAACTTTCCTGAGGAAATGAACGTGAACATTTAAACATGAAGGGAGACAAGAATCGAGCAGGTGAAGAGTTGGGAAAGAGATATTCCTGGTGGAGATAATGCCAGCTGGAAAGGCTGGTTCCAGAGGGGTGCTGCCAAGTGCAAACACAGAGGAGTCGTCAGGGATGGATTTCAGTCAGTGAGAATATGATGGTTTGAGATGTGGCTGTGAAGTCACAAAAGAGAAAGGGGAATGCAATATGTAGAGTTTAAAAGTAGAGCATGGGTGAAACATATTTGCTTCTAAAGATGTTAAATTCTCTGCTGTTTGGACTAGATCACAGAGGGGCATGGAGGAAAAACAGGAAGACAGAAGGATTAGGCAACATTCAGAATGGACACAATTCACACTTCGAGTTAAGATGAAGACCATGGAGATGGAGGTGGTGGACACAGTTCAGACTTCTTTGGGACCTAGAATGCCTGTAGATAGTGAAAGCTGGTAGAGAAGGAGAACCAAGAATGGCTAAGATTTCTGGGATGAGAACCTTGGAGATTGGCAGGGCCACTGCTGGAGATGTGGGCCCCTGAAGGAGTAAGTGTAAATGGAGAGCCACAAGAAGAGTTCTACAGAAACCCAGTGTGAGGTTCCTATGATACATCTTGACAGGGAGCCAAATACCATGTGATTTAGGAGATCTGGACCACCACACACCTTTTCATAGCTCCCTGTACATGGCCACAATTCATCAAAACAATATTGACTTGATCTGTGATTGATATAAATGAGAAGGAAAAAACACAGAGCACTGAGGAAGTGAATGGGAAATGACCAATTTCTTTAAGTGAATTTGCAAAGTGGTCCTGTGCTGCATGGATTAGACTGACAAGAAAATTGTTTGGGGGTATACTGAATGCCTCCATCAACCCCAACCTTCTTCCCTACCAGTCTGACATGATGATGCCTCTTTACAACTTTTACTAGAATCAGAGTCTCTAGTGAGCATTTGTCTCCAGAAAGTGCCTAATAAACAGTCACAGATTACACGAAAGACACCTTCAGCCTCTTCTCAATGGTATAAATGAGGGGCTGGGGATTTAGCTCAGTGATCAGAGTGCTGAGTTCGATCCCCGGCACCACAAAAAAAAAAAAAAAAAAATAGTACAAATGAATGAGCTCAGCCAGGTAAGACAAGCAAATGGTGGAGAAGGGAAAGAGAACCAAGACACGTGAGCATCCACATCAAGGCAGGCTTAGGCACCTCCTGCCTGCAAATATCAAGCTTCTACTAGCATAGACAATTATACAGCTTTAGGAGCCAGTGAATTAAGTTAGAAAAGCCCAAAAGACAGAGGTGTGGAAAGTGTGTAACAATAAGCTCCCTGCGGATTAGTGGAATTACTGACATCTCTGGTGTAAATATTCCCACCATGACCAAATGTAAGGTGTCTTTAATGATTGGCTGGCAAAATTCCTGAAAATTTGACCATCAGCTCCCTTAAGAATGAATGGCAAGCTCTACCACACCACTGTGTAGGGGCGAAGTTAGAACAAAATTGAATGCTGAGAAAAATCTTCGTTATTTCCCAAGTTTGCCCAGGGCTTTTCTGAATGCAAATTCAGAGTTTAAATTAAAAAAAAAAAAATGCATGCATGTGCAAAGAGGTCACATGACCAACATCTCTTCCTTTCCTGTGACATAAAAGTGGTTGGGGGGGCTTACGTTTTATTAATTGCATCAGTTATAAACATATTCACTTGGCTACACTCATAGCCTAAATCCGATGCTTTGTCTATTCCATACCTATAGCTGGAAGAAAATATACACCACAGTTATATTAATCACTTTCCCTTCACTGGGACACACATACCTGACACCTACAATTTGAAAGAGGAGAATTTTCGATCCCCAGCACTCAAAAAAAAAAAAAAAAAAGGGAGAGGTTTCATTTGGCTCATGGTTTCAAGGGATTTGGTCCATGATTGGCTGGCTCCAACATCATGGCTAAAGGACGAAGTGGAACAAAGCTTCTCAGTTAATGATGGCCAGAAATCAGAGCAGGGAAACAATGCCAAAGGAGAAGAGGCCAGATACAGACCCCAAGATCACACTTTCGTGACCCACCCAGACACACTGAGAAGTGTGCTCCACCAATCCCTTGGAAACTCCTCAAGCCATTCAAGTTGATACAATCAAGCTCAGCCTTCACAAATGCTTTTAGACATTCATGATGAACTTCAAGGTAGTCCTCAATATTCCTGGCAAGCACTATTGCTTCCCAGTTATTTATTCCTACTCTATTGTAAACAATTTAATATCTTCTCCTGTCTCTCTAAACTTCCAGCGCTTCTCCCATATCATTGACCTCAGGGGATGGTCTCACTTTCTACTTCACTAAGAAAATTAAAACGATTTTTTTTAATTACTGAAAAGCTCTCACTGCCACACCTACTACAGACCTGTAACCCTGTCCTCATCCTCTGCCCATTCCTGGGGCCTTCTCTCTGGTTATGCTGGATGAACTAACAAGTCCCAGCAAGATACCACAGAGGCCAAATTTTCCCCTGTTCACTCACCACCATCCTTTCTGACCTATCAAAGGGCAGCATCAATTTTCTCTTCTCCTCCTGTATCAATTTTCCCTGCTCTACCACACCTCCTTTGCCCTCAACATACCACCTTGCTATTATTTCTCCCACCTAAAAATATTCTTTTCTATCCTATTTCCCTTTCCCATCTTTATTAAGGATATATATTTTTAAATATATATATATATATAGAGAGAGAGAGAGGAGAGAGAGAGAGGGAGAGGAAGAGAGACAGAGACAGAGAAAAAGTCACTATAACCTCTTGCGAGAGCTACTTCGCTTTTCTAGGCAAAGATATTGCTTTTTGTTTTATTTTGTTCTTCAAAGTGTCCTGAAATGGTGCTTCCAACCTCATTAGTGGATCAGGAGATTGTGAGAAGAAAGTTTTACCTGCCCCTTGCACTTCCAGCTCATACACTCAGATTTACTGATCTCAGTGGGCCCATATGCCCTACTGTTTATTTTGGAATTATTTTATTATCTTCTTTACATAGTTATAAACCACTGACAAGATGGAAAGCCCTCGGAGGACTGTTTACTCATCCTCAGGGTGCTCTCTGACCTGACCTTGAGAAGTAACTGCAGCTCCTTACAGAAGACAGCAAAAAATAAAATCTTCCTTACTTGCTTTGGGCCAAAGAGATTTCTGCCCAGCAACAAGAGCAGGTTGCTGTTAGCCATGGAGAATTACAAAGCTTAGGAATCACCCCTCCAGGCCCCATAACAGATACATCCTCTGCCACCATAGCAAGGCCACTAGAATCAGCTACAGCCAGAAATCTTTGAAAGTTCTGTTCGTATCTTGCATCCTTCCTTTCCCCTAACAAGCAAAAAACAAGCAGGTCATCAGTTTGTTTTATGTTGCTATAACAGAACACTGTCACACAGGTAAGGTATAAAGACGAGGTTTATTAGGCTCATGATTTTAATGGCTACAAAGTCCAGATAGGATGGTGCCAACTCTGGCGAGGGCCCCTGCATATACACAACATAGCAAGGAACTGAGAAAGAAACTGTGTGCTTGCTAAAGGGGAAAGGGTGTCATATAGTGGGACAGGAAGCAGGAGAGTAGAAGGGACCAGGCTTGCTCTTCTACAGCATTTTTTCTTGCAGGATCCAGTGCACTCCTGGAAGACCCAATCCACTGTGGAATGTCAGCATTAACCCATCCATGAAGCTGGAGCCCCTACGACCTAATTACCTTCCACTACCCCCGCCTCATACAAGGTCCGCCACCATACTGGGGAACAAGCTTCTAACACAGGCACCTCGGGGAGACAAACTACCTCTACCTTCACTCCTTTTCCAAAAAAAATCATTTAAATTTTGGGAAGAAAATTATTCTACCAAAAGTTTCAGAAATAGGACAGATTATCTATTATTGCATCATCCTAAGACTACCGATATCCTCAATTTTGTGTATTGTCTTTCTCTTTCTATATATTGATATTTTGCATAGCTGTGAGCTTAGTGTACAGGCAATTACATACCTTCTTAAAATAAATGTTATGATGACAATTTGAAAAATTTGATGAACACACACTATAAGCCCTGGACTCTTTTAGATATTCAGTTCACATAATACCAAAGAGGTAAACCCTTTCCTTAGGGGCAGTAGTCTCGATCACTATTTTTTAATAGAAATGCAATATAAGCTACCTATGCAAGTTCAAATTTTTAAAGAAATAGGTAAAATCAATTTTATAACTATATTTACATAACAAATATACCAAAATATTATCATTTCAAATATAATCAGTTTAAAAGTTGTTCATATTTCCCTTTTTATATTAATTTTTTTAAATATGGCGTCTTTTTTCTCATCTCAATTTGGATGGGCTCCATTTTCAGGATTCAAAGGCCACAAAGGACCAACATCCACCAGCTGGGACAACACCGTTGAAGAGGACACTTACTCACATTCCTAAAACTTTTCATCTTTGCAATTACTGTCTTTCATACTTTCAGAATATGCTTTGGGGTAAGTCAGTCTCTTTTTATTGAACATTTAATTCAATTCTAGTTTTGTTTACCATTATAGTTTAGCTGTGGATTACTTCTTCCATATTTTGATTTTGCATTATAATTAGACTGTTCTCACAGATGTGGCATTACGGGGGGAAAAGGTTCAAACCCAGTAATGGGTTTGGGTACACATGTTCACGTTGCTTTCCAAAAGTGCTGAGTGATTTTATGCCACCTCCAGCAACGAGTGTACGCCAGCTACATACACTGGACACACTTCTGCACTGGTGGTGCGAGTCAGCCTGCTTCCTGACATCTTCCAAGGCTGCTTGGGCATTAGATTTCCAGACATTTTTGTTACTTTGTTTGCTTTTGTTTCTTAGGTTTTTGTTGTTTGTTTGTCTTTCATTCAGCTTGCACTGTTTGATTTAGTGAATACATTGTCTTTGTTGTGGTGGTTGTATGTTAGGAAATAAAGTTCTAATTCCTTCCACCCCTGTTCATAGACTCTCCCTCAATGTTCAGCCAGCCGTACCCAGCAAGGAGATTCAGATTCAAGGAAGCTGAAGTTTTCTATCACCTTCACCATTTTTGGCCCTCTTTGTTGTTGTTCCTAGGAGAAGATCTTCCAGAATGGGAATATGTTTCAAAGCTATGCCATAAAAGATTTTTTTAAAAAGTTAATTGACAAGAGATAGATGTAGATGATTCTGTTTTATGAGCTCAAGCAATGTGAAAATCGAGGGTAATTGGGACCACTTGTTTGAATGTGACAGCTACAGCATATAAAGCCAGGATCCAGGGAAAGAAGGATAGAGGACAACAGAAGGCGGTGAGAGCTTAATACATGTCGGTGGACTCAACCCTGAAGAAATGTTGGTTAGAGATCAGGGTAAAGGAAACATTATACTGTCATTTAGGCTTTAAGAAATAAGGCAAATCTAAGTTTGTGTTATTTCTGGTGACAGACTGACTTTATACATCATCCTTGTCATTGGAGGTCAAAATAGTGGAGCCGCATACATGTGTGGCTAATTAAATAATATGACTATATCCCAAGGGAATTTTATTTGCATTTTTGAGAGGACAGATTAAATATTTTCTGGAAGTTTGCTTCTTTCCTGCAATTTTTAAACGGTGCATGTGGCAGTGATGTCAGAACTATAGAAGAGTTTCAGAGTACAGAGAATTCAAACACAGCCCTGTTTCGCATAGCCGTGGTGTACTTACCAAAGCTAAGTATTTAACATCACTGCAATACTATTAAAAAGACTACAGACTTTATTCAGATTGTACCAATTCTTCCATTAATGCACTTATTCCATTCCAAGATTTAAGCCAGTGATGCCAATCATATGTAATGATCTTTCTCCTTGGACTCCTCTGATCTGTGTCAGTTTCTGTCATCCTTTATCTGTCAAGACATTGACACTTCCAAAGAGCATGCTAGTCAGACATTTCATAGGATGGCCCTTGATTTGTGATTTCTGGTGTTGCTTCATGATTAGGCTGAGGTGTGCTTTGAGGGGAAAACACCACAGACCTGAAGCGGCATTCTCCTTGCGTATGTAAGAGGGTACCCGCTATCAACATGACTTCATACTGATGTTCTCGGTTGTACTATTTTTATTTAGTCTGCTCTTAGTTTATTTCCCTCATTGCTTTTGTCCTTCACTAGTGATTTCCCAAAACCATACAAAAGGAGAGAATCACCTTTGGATACAAATGACCTCATTAAAGACATACAAGAAGTTATATTCTAAATGTCATTGCTTTCAAACTGTTACCCAGTAGAGATTTAATTTTCCAGTGAAGATACTACCAATTCATTTGTAAATTTTTATATACTGATTTTTCTAAAAATTTGCAAAGTAGAACAAATAGGGCTTTTTCTTAACTATTTAAGAGTAAGTTGCTGGTCTAAGGTTCCATCAACTCCAAAGATATTAGTATATAATTCTCCAAAATAAGGAGGTTTGCTACATTGTCACAATATAACTTTCCAAATCAGGAAGTTAGCAGTTGTATTGCTACCATAAGATACACAGGATTTTGTTTCTTTGGAGTTTTGGGGGGTTTTAAAATTTTAATTTATTTTATTAGTACATGTTTGCAATTCAATTCACAGGTTTTAATCAAATTAACTAACCCTAGAGCCCTTCCTTGGTAGGCTCCTTTTAAGGGCACCAATGCCCTTCATGAGGGCAGAATTTAAGCATCTTCCAAAAGGTTGCTTTTCCTAATGCCATCAGTTCAAGGGTTGGAATTTCAACAGTTGAACGGAGGAAGGGACACAAACAACCGGACCATGGGAAGTTTATTTTTTAAAGATCTAATTATTTTATAGTCACATTTTTCCATGATACTATCAGGAACTTGGCTACAACTAATGATCAGTTTGTTCCAACAATGAAATCTACCTTCAAAGGATAAAGATCATGGACAATTATATTACACAAACTCTGTTAACATCCACTAGGGCGACTACTATCAAAAACAAGAAAAAACAAGTGCTAGTAAGGATGTGGAGAGATTATGGAAATGTAAAATAGCCTATCATCTGGGGAAAAAATAGCAACTTTCCTCAAAAACTAAAATAGAGTTACTACATGATCCTGAAATTTCACTCTGAGGTGCATATCAAAAGAAGTGAAATCTGGAATACAAAGAGATATTTGTACACATTTATAGCAGCACTATCCACAATAGTCAAAAGTTTGGAAGCATCTCTGTTTTTTTTAATAGATGAGCAGGTAAAAAAAACTATGGTGTGTGTGTACAATGAAATATTTTTATTCAGCCTTTAAAAGGAAGAAAATTCTGACATGTGCTACAACATGGATGAGTATGTTGAGGACATGCTTAACAACCTTGAGTATATTATGCTGCACGAAATAAGTCCGTCACAAAAGGACAAATATTTGCATGATTTCATTTATAATAGGTACCTAGAGTACTCAAATTCACAGAGATAGGTCATGAGGGCTGGGAAGTTATAATTTAATGGACATGGAGTTTCTGGTATTTTGTTACAATAAAAAATTTTAAAGAGTATTATACGAGGTAAAAATATTATTTCAAAATAAATGTTTTAGAAATTTTCCAAGTGTGCAAACATTAATGGCAACAAAGATATGGTTCCAGGAAGAATAATCTATCAATAGAATATTCATAATTCTTTCCTATCTCATAGAAATACTCAGATGTTCAAATTAAGTATGATAGTGAGCTGTCTTTAAATATAAGAATAGAAATTTTAGAATTTATTTTGATCTCAGATTAATTAATATAAATTCATTTCTCCATTTTTGTTGAGAAACAAACCTTTTCAGGATAATTTTGGCTAAGCACAAGTCTGAAATGCCAAAAAACATTCCCTCCACATACAGAGTAAAAGAAACAACAGATAAAGCAGAGAATGAATTCTTCCAAGTCCATGAGATAAACTGGAGTCAAATTGAATAATGTAATCAGATCACATGAATATTTTCGGCAACTTAGTTTTATTCTAGAAACTTCCATTGAACACCTGTTTATACCAGATATGGTATCGAGTAATCAGGCTACAAGAGATGAGTAAGACACAATTTCTATCCTCTAGGATCATAAATATTTTAACTGGGATAAGATGGAGGCTGAGAATACAACTGGCATTTACTAAGAACCTCAATACCTTATTTTGTGTTATCCCCACAACCTTTCCTAAAGTAGATGTTACTATCCACATTTTTCAGATGAGAGAATTGAAGCTTGGGGAGATTAAGTAAATCACCCAAAGAAAAATAATTCCCCAAAGATAGGTCTAATTTGCACGCCAATCCATCTGATTCCAAAGTTTACATTCTGTCTCCAACTTTATCATGAAATACTTTGATTTGTGTCACAGAGTAGAGATAAACACGGGGACAAGTACAACCACTGCAATAAAGAGATACTAAAAGTACCCACCAGACAGAAAAGTGACAGAGAAAAAAGTAATCAATTTTGCTTCTGTAAATTTGGCCAATTTTAAAGTTAATTTGCAGTTAATTCTGCCATGAAATTGAGATCAGGTAGGAAGTTTACAAGTGGACAAAGAGGAAAACATACTCAGTGAGAATGGGAAACATTTAAAATACTGGTTTTTTCTGAGTATCAGGATTTTGCCTCTGATTTTGCCCTCCTTTTCCTTCTACAGGAAGGCATCCAATCTTTCCCTTGAAAAAAATGGCAAAAATTCATCAGTGCACAATTCTTTCTCTAACATGTCTTTTCTCATTCCCTCCTCCGGTCTGCAACTTACCCACAAGAAGGTATCCTATTTGATAGCTTCTTTGACAATAAATGTTGCTTATAAATGTTCTCAGATCTTTGACAAGTAAGGATGTTTCTTTCATTGCTCCTTTTACACAAATAGATGAAAGCACATATTTCTCTGAGTATATTTTGTATTTCTGTAATGTGTTTATCCATGACAACTCTTGGTCTATATCATATAGATGCTATACATACGCTGTAGTGTACCACATTCCATCTCTTTTGCATCCTCACATAGTATCTATAATCATCTTCAGCACAGGGGCATGCTCAGGAGATATTACTAATTGATTTTAAGTTTTCTCAAAGAACATTCATTATCATTATCTTTATGCCCACACTGGAAGTGTCAGATGTCAATGTCTACTTGGCAGAAAGAAATTGACTTGTGAATGTTAATACCTTGGTGGGATATTTTCCTGTAGGTAATAATTTTCCAGGAAAATGCTTGTTTGATGTAACGACTGCAGTACAGACTCAGCCTTCCTCTGAGAGGGGACAGAAAGGCATCTCACAGGACGCACATCTTCAGTCTGTGTTAGTGATGGGGCTAACACAGATGCCCAGAGCTGGCAGATTCTTTTTATCCATCACACCTCAAGCATCAGATCACTAATTCATGTACAGGATAAGACAACTGCCAAATTATTAGACTACAGAGAGAAGCTCCTCAGACACCTGTCATGTTGATGAAAGCGGCACCGTCCTCTGACCTTTGCCGGTTCAAGGTCGATAATGAGACAAGTCAGGCAGGAAGAGCAGCGTGTGCGGACTCCATTAACGCGCACTGTGTGCGCGCTCAGGAGCCCTGCATCTCCTGTCAATTAGTGTGGGGAAGCCAGAGGCTGCTGATTACCAGAGACATGGAATAGTGAGCCACAGTTACCTCTGCTTCTGTACCCGGCTGCATTTTAATTAGCTCGGTCCCTTGACTATTTCTCCGGAGCTTCATTATTGCCATCTTCAAGAAATTCAAGGAAGGCTTTTACATTTCACATCATTAATTGGAAGAAATGCTGAACATTTTAGTAATGGGGTTTGATAACACCAGTCTCTGGCGAAAGCCTTTGCAAGGCTTCTTAGAACAATGCGGTGGAGACTTGCTGAGAGCTGTGTGTAGTGGAACCAGTCAGAGACCTATCAAGGGAGACTGGCAGTCTCTGCCTGGGAAGCCACAGGCTGCAGCCAAGAGAGGCAAAACACACGTGTGATGGTGGCTACACAGCCGGTGTGTCTGTGCCTGAGCCTTGCACACTCATACACGGCTGAAAGCAAGAAGTAAGCAGTATTTAAATCCACAAATAAGCAAAAAGAAGGAATTTCAAAATTTACAAAAGGTAGTCAGGTGTGGTGGCACACACCTTGAATTTCAACACTCTGAGAGGCTGAGGCAGAAGGATAGCAAGTTCTAAACCCAGCCTTGGCAACTTAGTTACTTAATGGGACTCTGTCTCAAAAAAAAAAAGAAAAATTAAAAGGCTAGGGATATAGCTCAGTGTTTAAAAACAGAATCTACAAAGGAATTGGCCTTCATTCTTTTCATATTTCTCTCTTACAGAGAAATGGGTTAAGCCTTGGCAAAATCATTCTCTCCAGTTAAATTTAGCAGAACAAAAAGACTAAAAATATTAAAATCGGCAGATCTATTTCCCTCTACACCAACATCAAGGTCCTCCCAGAGCACTGGTTTCCAAACTTTGAGGGAGCATCGCAATCATACGGAGATTAAAACCCAGATGTGGGGGCTCACACCTCCCGTCCTCAAATTCTTGACTTACCAGGTTTGAGGTGGGGCCTGAGACTTCATTTAACAAGTTCCCTGGGTGATGCTGCTAATGGACAAGAGAGGACCATACTTTGAGCACCACTTTCCTAGAGGCAGCTACCCAAATTGCATGTGGATTGCCTGAAAGAAATAACTAACCCTTGCCATTTAAAACAAAGAAAAATGTCAGCTATAGTCACATAAATATATCATTAAAATGTTAGTGTGAAACTGTATATGTATTAACTAAAATATATGTTTTGTTTTTGTGGAATTCTTCAACACAGAAATATTTAAAGCGCTCTCTATAAAATAAAGTGAGGGCCTCTTTATTTAGGATATGACTCCTTAATGCCACCCTCTTACCCTAGAAATTTCATCTTTATATAGGATGAAAGATAACTACCTATTAATCGAGCTATAAAACAGTGACCTGACAAAAGTTCAAAGTAATCTACTACATATGCATGATTATGTTGCAGATTAGTTATATATCTTAGCAGTTGATATATCAAAAAAGTTTCAGAACCAAATATAAATGATCATTATGACAGCTGAGCAACTTGCTTTAATCTATGTAGACTTCAGTTACTTCTCTGTGAGATGTGGAAATGCACTTAAATATCTTGGTTCCTTCAAGTTTTAAAATTTCATGACATGGATTCCTATTTTCTACTTGAGTCAACATGTTTAGCACCTGGTATGATGACACTCAGATGAGAAGTAAACTTTTAAAATTCTGAGCTCGGTCCCTTTTAGCAAGTTTTAAAATCTGAATCAGCACCAAATTGAAAATACCTCTTTAACTTGCATCTACTCTGAGTTTCTGCAGGCAGAAGTCAGAACCACATTACACATCCCAAAATGCCTACTGAGCCAGACACTTCTAGGATAACTCATACATTCAAAAAGGTCATATTCTGTCCCACAGAAAGATTAAATCAACCAAGAAATTATTCCTATGGCAGAAATTGTCCATTAAAATCCTTGGAAAGGATATTATGAGAGCTTTACATTCAAACTCAAGTGAAAATCATTTTCACAGATTCCTTCTCACTGGTTTTATTTTGATGTAGTATTAGCATGGCCAAGTTTACTGAGCTTCTAAAACTCATCAGCTCATCCAGTTAAAGTTCATGCTGATTACATGAGTAAGACTGTAGTCCAACCCTCCTCTCACTAAGTCCAATTTAATTTTTGGAAGTGCAGAGGCGCTGCCTCTAGCAGTGATCTTGAATCATAAGTGGCAAAACAGAGCACAGAGGAAAAGGGTTCTGCCCACTTGGTTTTGGT
This sequence comes from Hystrix cristata, assembly GCA_004026905.1. Lineage (NCBI taxonomy): Eukaryota > Metazoa > Chordata > Mammalia > Rodentia > Hystricidae > Hystrix > Hystrix cristata. The sequence continues at coordinate 18,045 of PVJO010018473.1, read as the reverse complement.
CCAGTACATTTCTAGAAATGTTGGTTTGGAGGAAAATGTACCACAGAGCCACAGTTACAATTTGCCCATGACGCAGGAAGATGAGAACCTGGCAGTTTGATAGACAAAAGGTATCAAAGCCTAGTCACCTAGACAACACAGCGTGGAAGCTTGGATACAGAAGGTCCAGCTTGAGTTTGCCAAAACTGAAAGTCTAACCACAAAACTTTCTCCTTTCTGCCCCCAGAATTTCAGCATTTAAATAAGTCTCCCAGCTGCCCCAAAGAACCCATGTAGCCTCCAGTTTTGCTTCTCATTACTTTAGATAATAAAATCAAAAGAATAATAAAATCATTTCTCTTACACCTCAGATTTAAAATGACCAAGCTTCTAAGTAGAAAATTTCTTTTCTTCACTCAACCCTTGAGGGGTCACAGAGTAGTACTGTCAGAAGAGGAAGACAGATGAGTGCAGGTCCATGAGATGAGAAGGAGAAAACATCAAGCCCTTTCTCTTTGATATTGACCTATCGCTACCCACAGAACACATGGAGGGCTTACAAGGATGTAAGTCCGATGTATCTTCATTCTTAGAAGAGCAAGTGGGTGCCATAGAGCTGTGGGAACTCTCCTGGCATCAGAAGCTGACCAGACTCAACAAGCAATGCCACCTCTGGAAGATGCTGAAAATCAGTCCATATTAAGCCATTCTGCAGCAGCTATGTTTTCAAAGGGTCGTTGATTAATTGCAATTCAACTCTCAATGTTCTCCTGTTTCTAAGGATCATCATAAATCCACAATTCAAAGTTGTATCGATTCCTAGTATAGATTTTCATGTCTAAATATAGGAAAGTAATTGGTTTATAATGTTTAAATGAGAGCATAATATGTATGAATTCTAAAGTCACACATATTTAGTCCCAGAAATTAGTTTACTTATTCTTCATATCTTACATACCAAAATCTCACAACCTAAGTTTTCATTTACACCATGCACTTTCATGGCCCCTTAGTCCCGCTTGGTTTAGGTCTAATTACTATTTCTGGAAATGTTACAAATACTTGAAACAACAAAAAGTTACACTGTTTCCTTAAAATCATCAGAATAAGGATATATACTCTTTATACAGACTTAGAGAAGAGTTCAGTTCTTCACAAACCAAACCATTGAGACAACATGAGCTATAAGGAAAGGAGTTTGTAAAAGAAAAAAAAAAATTTTTAACAACCTACTCTCTGAAGATCACTTTTCTGCAGGAAGGAAGTTGTAAAGGAATAAAAAAGAAAGGGAAGGTGGTGTGTGTGTGTGTGTGTGTGTGTGTGTGTGTGTGTGTGTGTGTGACCAGATTGCCCTCTGGTGGACGCAATTTATTTCTTTATTCTTTTAAGACATCACAAAGACAGAAAAATAACAATTAAAGAAAGGAAAGGGAAATCTAAAAAATGAAGATGAAAAAAATCCGAAAAGGGAAGAATATAGAAAATAACCAAATTAAAGGTAGAGATGAAACTCGGAAATACAGACAAAAAGAAGTCAAGAATGATATTGATTCTAACAAAAGGAAGGAATGCTGAGAATTATACGAAAAAAAAAAAAAAGGAAGACCGGAAAAATGGTTAGCCTGCTTCATCATTTGATCACAGCTAGAATTATTTATGGAGAAATAAAATAATTATAAATGTTAATTATATATGGCAAGCTAACTTTTTTCTTTTTCAACCTAACAGCTAAGTAACTTTTAATAGCAGCCATTAGGCTTCTAAGAGTGGGGGAAGCACTTTATAGAAATTAGAAGAAAGTTTTGAAGGGAAAATTGCTTTCCCTTGCATTTTTGTGAGTTGCACAAAAATCCCAACAGAACGTATAAGCCACAGACAGATACACAGTGCTGGACCATAAACATATTTACTGCAAAGAGAGATTTTTTTTTTTTCTAAGTGTGGCCTTTTCTGTTTGTTTTGACTGACTGAATGACTTGCTAACAGATTTTCTAGCCAGATGTTTGAAAGTGGAAAAATTACAGATAAAATTTAAGATAAATAGGCCTTTTTAAATCTGATTGATTACATAAGGACTACAGTAGAAGCTAAAAATCTATTGACAATTGCTAATTTCCCTGCTCATTCCATGGAATGTGTACCATTAATTTGGGTAAGAGGAAAACTAAGTATTGATATTTACTATTAAGTGTGATGGGTAGAGTATCTCTCTAAAGATAATCCAAGTTGCTGATCCACAGATACCAGCTGTATTTCAAACTGTTCATAGTATCAACTTTGTGCTTCCAGCAATTTGAGAAAATTTAAAAAATCTCAATTTTTGAAAATTACATCCCATTTAACATAACTCTAGAAAAATGAAGCTTCACTCAAACAAGTTAGTTAAAAGAACATTTCTGTAACTAGATTAACTCATTCAATTATCATTTATAAGATTAATTTTACTTGAGGCTCATAATTATTTCCTTAGTAATTACTAGCTGAGGCCCACAGCTATTGACTCTAAATTTCCTTATTCACACAGAAAACAGGTATTCACTACTAGGTGCTAGGAATACAATGTTGTTTTATTTTTAATCCATATTTTTCAGATGTCAGCATCAGAAAAAAGACATACAAGTTTATGATGTAGTTTGATAAATGCCTTGACAATCTGTTACAGTAAACAAATAAAAGGCCTCTAATCAAAGTCTTCCTGGAGGAGGTGACATATGAGTAAAATTTATTTAGTAACAGTACTATTATAAATGTTTCATTTTTTTATTTAACAGCAACCAATGATTAATGTACTGTTTTATCCCATTTTACAGAAGACAAAATAGAATACAATCTTGCCCCATTTGTGGAGGTAAAAGGGGGTTAAGCTACTTGCCCAAGGCAGTAGAGAAACAAATGGATGTGTGAGGACAGAAATCCAGGCTGCACTGAATTTGTCCCTCACTTTTAACCACCCACCATGACAGACTTTTGTCCATGTCAAATAGAAGAAAGGGTTCAAGATGCTGAAATCTGGGAAAGAGCCACGTATCTGGGGACCTGCAGGCAGATCAATATGGAGAAAGTACAGTATGGGAGGTGGATAATTGGGGCCTCAAATCAATCTAAAATTGCCAGTAAGAATGGCAGGCACTTTGAGTAATAATTTTGATTCAAGCATACAAGACGAAAGGCCTGGATTGTGCCACAGAAGCGATACCACTTCAGAATCTCAGTGGTTTAAAACAGGCAATGTTTGTATCTCACTTATGTCACATGCGCCCATGGGAAGCTCTAATCCTCCAAGCCACTCAAGTACCATGGCTGATGCACACTCCCCTTACCTCTTGGTTCTGGCAGAAAGGGAGAAAATTGCAGAATCAAGCACCAGCAAAGAAATGCTTTGGCCCACGAGTGATGAATGTTGCTTTCACTTATATTTTATTGCTCAAGACTAGCTATATGATTCCAGCTACCTTCTAGAGGGCCAAGAAGCACGATTTCCCTTTACTTTGAAGCTGAGTATACTGGACATTGGTATGATTCATCAAGCTGTAGTGATCTTTTTCAGTCAAGAAGTCATAGAATGTAACACATAAAAATATGATTTGAAGATGAACACAGAGAGGCTAGAATTTCAACTCTGCACACAGCTCATTAGTTTATGTGATCCTGAGCAAGGTACTGAACCCTCAAACTCACAATTTCCTTTTCTTAAATGTAGGGACATCACCCTTTTAAGATTGTAGTGAAGTTCCAATAAGCTCATGGATAAAAAGCCAGCCTGAGCATTGACATAGAAATCGATAAATGGTGGTTTCATTTGACATTAACCCATAATTCACAATATAGGAAAAGTACAGACCAGAGTTCACTGAAGGACTGTAGCACACTGGTCGGTGGTGACCGGGTCCCATTCGCATCTGCGACTCAGTCTCATGTGGTTATTGCAGGATTTGGTACCTTCCAGGTGTGAGAATGAAGTCGCTGTTCCTTGGGAGCTGCCGGTCAGGAGTTGCCCTCAGCTCCTACAGGCTGTCTGTCTCCCCTAACCACCTGGCCTTCAAAGACCACAGTTTGCATCATGGACATTTGCTTTCTTCCAGGCTCACATGGACACTTATCTCTGACTTTTCCCTTTGTGAACAGGGTGAGGAGATGCCTAGTCTTTAAACAGATCACCTGATGTGCTCAGGCTCTCCTTTTCACAATGGAACATAGAAACATCATGGGATTGATGCCTAATAGTACTCAGAAGTCCCAGCCACATTCAGGCAGGCAGGGTACACAAAACATGAGCGTCACTGGCAGGCACTGCTTACCACTTCCCCTCACAGGTTTCCAAGCTGAGGACAGCAATGTCTCTATTACACATAGTGATTCAAAGAGGTAAAGCAGAGAAGGCACAAAATTCTTGGTCCCAACTAGAGTAGGTTCCCTGGCACAACTTTTTTCTTTTCATTGGGAAACCCATTCCTAAGCAAAATCTTCACATATTGGTTGGGAGACATTCTCCACATGTGTCTCATTTATGAACATATTACAAGGGGAAGTAACTAATATTCTTTGAAATAGACTATTTTTCAAAGATAGTTGTTGAGCACAAACAATCTGGGAAGACAGAGACTGCGTCTTCCTAGCACAAAAAGCAGATTTTCTAACTAGGCTATATAACAAAGATAGTATCGTCTTCCAAAGCAAACAGCAGGCATGCTTACTGCTCATTATAAAGGATTCAACTTCCCCAGTCAAGATTCCTCTCTTGGAATACAGCTCACTGGGTATGAGACCTGCATCTGGGTCCATGTACCTCAACACTCTGGCACATGGAGGCAAAGAGAAATTGACTGAATATGATGGTAGTCTGACTACTGTTATTGCTATGAATAATAAACCAGCCTTTCTCTCTGATCATGGAGTTTCAGGCCTTCTGCATGAATCCATAAAAACTGTGTGACAAACAAACATAATAGCTTGAGAGTAGAGCAAAATTTCAGATCATCTATGATTTTTGACAACATTTGATGTATTGGCTGGAAAGAATAGTCAGGATGGACAGTCTACTCAGAAGAAACAAGCTAACTGCACTCATTTGTAAAGAATTATATATACATGTGCTCTTAGGTTACAAACATTCTGGGAAGATGTTTATAACTAAAATAATCTAAATTGATGGCAGCTTCAGTGGTCTAAATGGTCTGATTTTGATTATTAAGCCCAAAAACCTTAGAGGAATATTTCACTATCTGTTCATTTTCTCCGATATTGACTATTAATAGAATATCTGTATTTCTATATTATATAAAATAATTTTAAAACAAAGGTTTCATTAATCTCTATAGGTAATTGATTTTTAGTCATTTAAAGTTATAGTTCAAATTCCTTCCAATTTTTCTACAAACACAGACCATTTATAATCATTGATCTTTATCATTGATTATAGAAAAATCATAGATCTTTCTTAATGGATAAAAGAAACCATGTGACTAAGATCAGGCTTTACAGATTACTTGAAGTAGATTTTTTTTCTACAGGAGTTTTTACAAGCAAATAAAATGAGAGAAATTTGCGTAGACATTCGATTTGTCATCAAAGTTTTTCTTTCTCATTTCTATTTATTATTTCTACTACTGGATGTTTCAAGAAATGCACACGTGTGCACGTGCATGCACACACACACACACACACACACACACACACACACACACCCCTAGATTCTTGTGTAGAAAAGGCAATCTATTAATAAGTATGGATGTCTTTGGAGAATTCACTAAAATAGACTTTCACATCAAGAATGACGCTGACATGTATTTAATATTTCTTTCATAGATTAACTTCTCACTGACTAGCATTACAGTAATATTTTAAATAGAATAAGAAAGGCACTGGCCACAGATTTTAAAGGGCTCAGTTCCTACCGCCAGAGAGATCTACACACCTTCCCTCAGATTCTTCATTTTTGTCACAATTTATTAGGTCTTCACTTTTTTTAAATTTTCATTTCAGTATGGATATAGCATCAAATCCTTGATTATGTTTGGTTTGGGTGTGAGGTATCAAACGTTGTGAAAGTCAGTGAAAGTTCCTATTTCAGTTAGTTGCAACAAAAACGTTCGGCGCCTTTTGCATAGCAGGCATCTGTTCACCAATAGCCTTGACCTCAACACAAACTGAAAATTACTAAGCTTAAATTAAATTAACTCAGAGAATATATGGAAATATTTTGTGAGTCCTTGAGATTTTGTGGATTGTAGTTTACAAAGAGTTTATTCTGCAAAGAGAGCAAGGACTAAGTCATAATATCTTAGATAAGAGTTTTTAGTGTTTCTTCCTATTACTCGGCTTTCCTTTCAGAAACTGACTATCAAACATCAGTCATATTCATATTGGCATCGTTTCTACATCAGAAAGACCAGCATATATATGATATTTCTGCTCCTGTATATATTCAGGGACTCAGAGTCATAATATCAAAAAAATCAGAAAACCTATTTTAAAAGGGATGAGAATAACACAATATATTAAAAATCTGTTGTATGAATTAGGTCCTAAAACCTTGAAAACTGGTTTTCAATTCAGCTTTCTGAATACAAAATAACAGGTAAAATGGAAATAGAGATACATAAATGGGCATTTATCATAAAACTTTTTGATACTTTGTAAAATACGTGAGGTGCGATCAAAAACTATACTGTGTGTTTAAATTTAAAAATTGTTACAGTAAAACATACACTGCCATTATTCCCCTTCCAAATATTCCTCATCACGTCAAACACATTTACCCCATCATTCTTGCCACCTTCCGAAGCAGTTCTGGAGTCCTCTTTCCTGACTATCTTTAACTGCAGGAGGAGAAGGGAAGAAGGATCATACAGAAGAAGGTAACTGTACTCCCAGGTTCCAGAGAGGGTCACACATGCCATTCTGGGATATAGGGAAAGCACCGGCATGGTCAGGAGGAGGGACACACCTAGACCAGACCTTTATTGAGGTTTCCTGGAAAGGCAAAGTAGAGCAGGCTAAACGCTTTAGGGCCAGGCAGCTGGAATGACTCTGGCGGGCAGGCTCTGGGTTCCCCGGGGTGGTCTTTACCATCTAGATTCCTACCCTGAGGGGTGGGGAACATGACTTGATGTGTAAACATGATAAGGCAGTAGTTGGTGAACCCAGTTAGGGATGGGCTGGTTTGCATATAAAAGATCTGCTCTCAGCCAGCCCTTTGAGAAAGGCTCTGAGAAAGAGTTAGCCCAAAGAGGGGCAGTCTCTCCCCAGACAATAAAGCCACAAATACCAGAGCGTTAAGAGCACAAAAAAATCAGGAAATATATTTAATACAATCCATCCTCTGACTAAAGAATGCCAAATAGACAAATATAAAATCTCAAAGAAATGACAGAAAAGGAATAGCTTTTTCATGGCTGGCTAGTAATCCATTGGAGGGATATACCACAAATTACATATAAATTCCTCTATCATTAGATGGTTATCTTTTACAGATTTTTCATATCCTAAATAATTCCACATAGAATGACTTAGAGGAAAAAGGTAAATGTAGATTGGTCCAGCCACTGTGGAAATCAGTATGGAGATTCCTCAAAAAACTACAACTAGAGGTTCCATTTGATCCAGCTATTCCTCTACTGGGCATCTTCCCAGAAGAATTAAAATCATCATACCATTGTGATATATGCAAAACCATGTTCATAGCAACACAATTTGTAATAGCTAAGCCTTGGAAACAACCTAAATGCCCAACAACTAATGAGTGGGTAAAGAAGATGTGGTTTTTCTACACAATGGAATACTACTCTGCCATAAAAAATGATAAGCTAGAGACATTTGTAGGTAAATGGGTGTTCCTTGAGAACATACTCTTAAGCAAAATAAATCAAACACTCACGAGTATACATCGAACTGTTTCTCTGATTTGAGTAATTATAAGGGTAAATAATGTCAGAGAGGTGTAATAGACATTATATAAAATGAAGATAATATTGAAAAGAGAGGAGAAATAGAAAGGGGGAAGGGGAAAAAGATAGAAAGGAAAAAGGAAAGAAAGGGGAAATGTAAAAATGGGAAAATATAAATAAATCTGCTGTAAATAGGGAAGGGGTGAACAGAAGGTAGGGGTGGGGAAGAGGGGGAAAAGCCAAGATACATCATGTACAGGTACAAAATAACCTGATGAATGTGAACATTATGTATACAATGTACCAATACATGTTCTTGGTAAAAAATAAAAAATAAAAAAAGGAAAAATACATTTAAAATGTTATATAACAAATAAATATGCAGATTACATATAATTATATATTGCATAATGTACGATCTGAATGTAAAATACAATGTATGATTATATCATCAATACATATATATAATATTTATATGTATCAGGAAATTAGAAAACAAAGCTTACCTTTATATTTACTGACTTCTAGAGATGCCCACAATATTTTTACCAGTAAAAGAAATGTACTAAAAATAATGCATACATTAAAATGCCATTTCAGCACTAAAAATCAACCAACTAAAATCCTCTTGTAAATACACTACATATATTTGAAGAAGGAGATAATGGTGAAGGATGTATACCAGACCACTAACAGTGCTCTCCACACAGGAAGGAGAAGCATATGCAAGGAAGATACTTAACTTTGTTTAAATATTTTTTGTATCATATCATTTCATAGTCTAGTGATATATTCATAAGAATATATCAGTATAATTTTAAAACATCCATTAAACACATTATAGCAGCACGATTTTTTTTATTAAAATGTATCCAAAATAAACCCATTTTAAAAGAAAGACAAAACATTTGTGTATATATCCTCAATAAATTCCTGGAAAGGATTTACTAAGTGAAAAACGGTACAAATTTCTGGCACAAAGCTCAGTGTTGGTTTGCTTTTCCCATCTGTCAAGGTGATCAGGGCTATGCCTCAACTTGGACAGTTGCCACATTCCCAGGCGTATGGACAGAGGGGCTGCTGGGACAAGGGAGGTACCTCGAGAGCCCACAGGCTGTAAAGTCAGTGAGAGACAACAGTAACGCGGGGCACTCAGAGGGCCGCGAACACTGAGTCCCTGCAGTGATACGTCCCTGAGGCCGACAACACAACACTGACTAACCACAACCGATGGAAAAGGCAGAGCAAGACTCAGCATTCGCAAAGCAAAAAGTGGGCCTGAAAATAAAATAGGACCCAGTTATGACTCAGTTTCCCTACCCAATATCTGGTGGATTCCACTACAACAAGCCCTGGAAAGAAACCACTCAAGCAGCGAGGTATTTTGGACTAATTTCTCTGTTTCTCTCTCGCTCGCTCGCTCTCTCTGCTATTTGCTTTTGTTTCTTTTTCCTATCTTTTGCTCTTTGTTTTTATTCTTTTTTCTTGTCCTTTCTTTGTCTTTTTCTGTTAATTTTACCAAATTCTATTACCTTTATTATTTAATTGGATTTTATCTCAATTTTCTCTCCTTTTTCTTGTCTTCCTTTTCTTCCTTTTTCAAATTTTCCTTCCTTCATTTTCACCTTCTCCATTCTCTCCACTTTTATTACTTATTACTATGAATCTTTATTAATTTCTAGCTGTTTAGATGACTCTATACTACTATTGATGCTTTTTTTTTCTTTTTTTGTTTTTGTTTTTGTTTTTGTTTTCTGGAGCCAGTGATTGAATTTAGGACCTTGTCCTTACTAGGCAAGCATTCTCAACACTGAGCTAAATCCCTAACCCCAGATGAGCTCTTTTTTATTGTTAATGGTGAATGGTAAATATTTACTGTGTGTCAATATTTGTTCACTATTGGTGTCTATGTTATTATTGCCACTCTCTTTCCTATTGTTAAGGATGATATAGTTGCAGCTATTACTAGATCTTACACTATGTGAATAACTGGTTAATCTTTCACTCTCTTATTACTTATTTCTGTTGTTAATGGTAATATAGTTGTTGCTTTTAATTGTTTTTACTGCATATGCCCTATCTGGTTTGTCTTTGTATCATCAACATCACCACAGTTAATCTTCCCCTCTCTCACCGGTCCTGCAGATCAAGTCCCCAAAGAAGGCTGGACATTAAGAAGACACTCAGGTATTACATCGAATACATGGAAGAGGCATATAAAAAACATAACTTGACTCAAGGACACATCAAAGGGAAACAGAACCTAACTAAAGTGTCAGAGTAGTGACGCAGTAATGACAGTTTCTCTAGCCTAACTGATCTTCAGCCAACAGCACAAAAAAAAAAAAGGAATTTTAAAAGTAAGGGATCAAAATACCCCCAAACCCTCATTCCCCCAAACCTGATATCATGGAATGCTAAAGTATAGGAAATTGCAGGCAGAAAACTCAAAAAACAAATGGTCAAAATTTTTAAAGCGATGAAAGAAAAACATAAGCAAATGCATAAGATGTTTAATAAGCTAAATGAGGATTTAAACAAATAAAAGATTTTACCAATTAAATATTCACCAAATTTAAAAAAGAAACAAACAATGAACTAATTGAGTTAATTAAGACAATACAAGACATAAATAATCACTTGGGAAAAGAATTAGAAAATGTAAAAAGAAACAAGCACAGGCAGATGATATGAAAAATTCAATGGAAAGTATTGATGATAGACTTAACCACTGTGAAGCCAGAGTGTCAGAAACAGAAGACAAGGTGGATGTAGTAGATAAAGTTAGTGGTACCTTTAAAACCATGAGACGCCATACGAGCTGGATCCAACAGATCCTAGATAACTCAAAAAAGAAAAAAACCTCAGAGCTGGGCATAGTAACATATGCCGTTAATCACAGCTTTTGGGAGGCTGAGTCAGGAGGATGGTCATGAGTTGGAGGGCAGCCTGAATGACATAGTAAGATCATAGAAGGCAGCTCAAAAGGTATAAAAATTTATTCACTAAAATCATTTGAAAAACTTTTTCCAAATCTAGGGAAATAATTCAAGTACAAGATGCATATAGAAGAGAGAAGGAAAGGAGAAGAAAAGAGGAGAAATTGGAAAAATGTACATAAAACTATAGTAAATAAGGAGAGGAAGGGGAGCGGGGGGGAACAGACAGAGAAGGGAGAAAAGCCAAGATATATCACGTATAGATACAAATTAACTATTATGAATGTGATCGCTATGTATATCCACAATGCACCAACACATGTTCTTGGTAAATAAAATAATAATAATAATAAGGGGGGAAAAAAGATGCATCTAGAACCCCAAAGAGCCATGATCAGAAAAAGACCCCTCAATAATATATCATAATCAAAATTTCAGAATTCAGCAAAAGAAGAGAATACTAAAAGCTCTTAGGGAAAATCATCAAGTAATCAATAAAGGCAAGTTCATCAAAGTAACTGTGGATTTCTCAGCACAAATCTTAAAGGCCTAGAAACTCTGGAGTAAGGTTTTCAAGCCCTGAAAAAAAAAAATTGCTAACCCAGACTTTTATATCCTGCAAAGTTAGCCTTCAAAATTGACAGAGAAGTAGACATCGCACAACAATGACATCCAAAAGCAACAATACATAACCACCCAACTAGCATGGCAGAAAATACTTAAAGGATTCCTAGATAGAAACAGCAAGTTACCAACACCAAAAGCCCAAAGAAATGCGTACACCTAACTGGGACAGTAGTCAAACAAAAGAAAAAATTAAAGGCATCAGCGCTGGAAAAATTACACAATGACAAGATTCGATAAACAATTTACAGCAATAACTCTCAGTGGCAATGGTCTCGACTCCCCAAACAAAAGTCACAGACTGGAGGATTGGGTCAAAAAACAAAATGCAATCATATATTGACTACAGGAGATGCTCTTCAGCCAAAGGAAATACATAGACTGAAAATGAAAAAATTGAAAAGGAATAGCTGAAAACAAGCAGGAATAGCCATCTTATATTCAGACACAGCAGACTTTAAACCAAAACTAATCAGAGGAGACAAAGATGGCCACTAAATATTGGTAAAGGAAACAAACAGAAGGAGATAATAATTGTAAATATCTACGTGTGAAATGTGGAAGCAACCAATTGGTTATTGCATGTGACAAGATTTCCTTCTTTTTTAATACTTAGTAATATTCCATTGTAGATATGTGCCACATATTCTTATCATCAACAAAGAGACATTTGGGCTGTTTTCATTTCTCAGCTATTTAAACGATGTTGTGGTAAACATGGGAGTAAAGATACCTCTTCAACATAATGATTTTATTTCCTTTGGACATATACTCAGAAGTGAAATTTCTAGATCATATGGCAATTATATTTTTAGCTTTTTGAGGTGCCTCTGCTACAGGATGGAGTGGTGTCTGGTGATTCCAGTCTCTTTCTGTCCCAACCAAAGAACTGGCCAGGACAACTGATGGCTAGGTAAATGCAATTTTCATTTAAAGTAAAGGAATAAAAGAAGGAAACATTAAAAAAAAAAAAAGAAAAGAAAAGAAAAAAGAAAAAGAAGAAAAGAGAAGAGCAAAAACAGATACATTCTGTAAGCAGGATGGACCACTGCAGAAACAGGAGGATGCCAAACAGCAAGATTGCAGTGGTGTGAAGTCAATGGCCACCACCTTTTACACCCTCCCAGACCTGGTCCCTCGGAAGTTGTTCTGCCTGCATCCTGGCTGTAACTGGCAAGTCACATCTTGTCGATCAACCTCCACTCTAGTTTAGATTACGTCCTGCATCCTGTTTTTAACCAGTCTACCACACCCTAATCTCCTGCCTCACCTCCATATTGTTTTCTGTAATGGATGCACCATTTTTCTTTCCCATCAACAGTGTAAAAGAGCTCCATTCTTGCCAAAGCTTGCTATATTTTGTTTTTGTTAGAAACAGCCATCTTAACAGGTTTGAAATGATCTCCTACTGTGGTTTTGATTTACATTTCTCTGATGATTAATAATTGGCCATTCATGTGTCTACTTTAGAGAATGTCTGTCCAAGTCCTTGCCCATTTCATAAATCATACTTAGATTTTTGTAAGATGAGTATTTACTTGATAAATGAATTTAGAGAAGTTCATTGCTTTATAAATCACTATCACAACATTACGCTCCGTTTATTAAATTTTGTGTGCCATTCATCAACTTTTATTGTAGCTACAATCTAAAAATTTAATTCCTGCGTATGTTTTACAGATTTGCTACTCTTCAGAATAAGATTTTTTTCATTAAATTTTGTAATTATTTTAGTATTATAAGAAGGTTACTAATTTCCATGTGTGTTCTTTTTTTAACCTGGCCACTTATCTAAGCTGTCTTCCAATTTGTTTTGCATTTTAATTTTCTGAGAATTCCTAGTTCTACTACATGTGAAGCTAGAGCTGGGAATTTTCCTTTCCCATAAGTATTTTAATTGTTTTCAACCTCAGTACATTAGTGAGAACTTCCAGAATAATGTAATAATTATAATTGGAAGCATGCCTTCCTTAATAATTGAACTAAGAGGATATCATTATTATATATCATATTGACTCCTAGTTTAAAGTAGACACTGTTTTAATGTCAAAATATTTGCTTTGCAAAGACTTTTTAATGTAGGGGATGTATATTGGTTTTTAGTGAATACTTTTTCAGAATTTGAGATGCTCATTAAGCTTTTTGTTTCCACCTATTGATTAATTTGATATATTAATAGTTTATAAATACTGAATTATTCTTGCCTCCTTTAATAGGGATAAACTAATGTCAATTTTCATGGATTCAAGTATGGGTGTGCTTAACTTATTTTTGTTTGCATTTGCCTAATAGATTTTTTCCCATTTTTCTACTAAAATACTTTCAGTTATTTAGTTTTAAACATAACCTGAGCATGTTTATATTAACAAATATGCATTTGCCATCACTGTAATACTTAGTATTAGTCATAATATGGTCTGTACATTTTAAAGTTTTAAAACTTATTTAATATTTCCCTTTTGATATCGGCTACCTTGTTATATTATTTCTTAATTTTCTTCATTCTTTTTTCTCCCTGAGTAATTAAGCTATCTTAATTTGTCTGTGACTAATTTGGGATGTTAAAATCATATTTAAATCCTACCTGTCAGTGACAAAAAAGGAAGACATCTATTGACATTATACTCAGCAAAATAAATTTAGCATATCAATGATTTCCACAACATACGTTGTTCATTTTGTTCGTGATGTATTACTTGTTTTATTATCAGCTCTTCCAGGAATCATTTGTGACATCTGATTATAATGTTTTACTACTAACCTAATATTATTTTACTAACATTGGAAAAGTGATGTGAAAGCCTTTGTTTTCATATACTCTTCTTTAGCCCTTCAGACATTGAGTGTGGGCTTGCTCAGTTCACTAAAACTGTCTCAAAACTTGTAAGAATTTTTTCCCTTTATGTTTAAAATCATATTATAGGATGAGGTCTTGGCCCTTTTTTTATGAATCTTATCCATCAATAAACCCTTGAATTGACAGATACAAAACATTCATCAGATCAAGAAATTTGTCTTCTATTTCTTTGGAGATCCTGTTATACCAGATTGGAACATCTTGATTTCATTCATGTTGTCCCAACTACTTTTCGTGTTTATTCTGCTCTGAAAACTGTTCTTCTCTAAGAGTATCTCATATTTTTTCATTTTACTCCTTTAGTTTAATTTTCTGCATTCTATAATCTAATTGCCACTTCCATGTCAGTTTTCTAAATGTTAATTATGTTTTTAATGTTTAACTTTTTATTTCATTTTTTATTTTTTACGTGCTGAGGATTGATCCCAGGGAGTACAGATCTACATCCCCAGCCCTTTTAATATTTTAAGAAAGAGTTTCCCTAAGTTGTACAAGCTAATTTCAAACTTTCGGTTTTCCTGCCTTAACCTAGAAAGTAACATATTTAAAAGTTTAAAGCATTACATTTTAATCCCACAGTTTTTTCTTCTTTACTTCTGTATCCTAAATTTAAGCAGACATAATTTACATTTGAAAATATAAAATGTTCTAACATCTCTGATTTTCTTGTGATAAATCTATTTCATCAAGAGGGACTTCTGGGATTTTTTTAAAGAGCAGCCCCGAATTTTTATGCACAGTTTATCTTTTATGGTTTTTCCTGATCAAGGTCTTCTATATTGAATAGTGCCACACTCTACATGTTTTTCTGAAACTTACCTCCTTCATTCACTATTATTCTTATGATAATCATCTGTGTTCCTTCATATCAGTCTCTTTCATTTTCCCTGTTGAATAACAGTGTGTGGTATTAATATTCTGCAACTTATTTTTGTGTATTTCCTGTTTATTGGCATTTAAATTATTTCTAGCTTATTGCTGTTAACATATTCCCGAACATCCTCTTATCACATAAGAAAGAGATTTTGTAAGGTGTGCACAAAGAGTGAATTGTGGAGAAAACAACCTCCTGTAGAGGTTTCACGCTCCTGGAAATCCCCCATGCTTTGAGCAAGTCCTACCGAGCTGGCTTCCTGTGAGCGCAGCAGAACTCTGCCTTTGACAGCCGGACAAAGCCTCCTATTGTCTGACGTGTGCTCAGATACCCAGGGCGTTCACAGGACGGATGGCAACCTTCAGCTTTGTTAGTGTTCATGTGCAACTCTTTCTAGTTTTAATGTTAAGATAGAAGTTTTATCTATGCCTCTATTTCTGATCAATCTTACCAGAAATTAAAAACCCAGGGATTAAATCCCCATTATGGTCTTACCAAATAATAAAAAAGAGCTGAAGGATATACCCATACAAATATAGTACCTCTATTTTTGGAGCAAGAAAATAATAAACAGCAAATTTCAGATAGTTATTACATAATGGAGTAAGGAAACGAGACAGTTTTTTCTCTTTATACCTGCTAATGTGGAATATGACGTTCACGTACTTCTTCCAAATACTGACTGATATAGATATGCATTATTTTTCTTACAGTATTATTTTAATGTGGTATTATGCTATGTTACCTAATATTTCAATTTGTATTTTGCATTCATATTTATAAGTGATAATGGATTATAAATTTCTATTTTATTAGATTATATTTGCTTTATAAATCAGGTACATAAGCTTAAATATCTCCTTATATGTTCTATATCAGAAACCCAAAGTACAAACAAAGAGCAAAATAAAAGACAGATAATAGGAAATAGGCAGATAAATCTCTTGCAAATGGGAAGGGGACCAACAGATGGAGGAAGAGGAGTGGAAGGGGATTAAAAAAAGAATTGAAATGCCTTATGTACATGTATCAAGTCCGCACTAGAGTTGTGACCCTTAATATTCTGCCAACGTGTACTAATAAAAATTTTTTTAATTTGGAATTTTGCCTTCGGTTTCCATAAACTGGAATAAATTACATGGGACTTTATGTGTATTGGCTTGGAAATGTAAAAATTGTCTGTTGAATTTTAAATTTTATTTCAAAATTTATTTCACCTTCAGCACTATATAGCTGTGTGTACAGTATGTGTGTGTGTGTGTGTGTGTGTTCGCGTGTGTGTTCTCTCTTTCCCTTGACTAAGTTATCTAGTTTTCTTTTTAATTTATTAACTTTTTAAAAAACAGAATTTTAACAAATTAATTATATCTTAGATTTATTGTTTTTCCACGTTTTGCTAATTTCTGTTCTTATGTTTCTTTCTTTGATTTTTAAATTTTCTTTATTTTGGGCTTTTTCCCTGATTTTTTCAGGTGAGAATTTACTTACTTTCATTATTTCATTTTTCTTGATTAAAAAAAAAAGTGTTTAGTTCTATCAATTTTCTCTGTTAACTGCTTTACATAAATTCTCCTGTAATACTTGTACTATATTATATTATCTATAACTCTATAATTTCTTTTTGCATTTTTCATTTCACCCAAGAGTTTAATAGACAGTTTTATCATTTTCAGGTTTAATCTTGATTTTCTGTTCCTTGTTTCCTTTCATATACTTTGGTTCTTACAAAAAAAAAATTCCTTTCAACCAGCATTATGGATTTCCTTTACAATACAGCTAGATTTTTTTTTAATTTTATTTTAATGGTACATTTTAGATGTACATAGTGATAACATTCATCATAGGAGATTTGTACCTGTACATGACGTATCTTGTTGCTTCTTTTTTTCTCGTTTCCCTCCCCTCACCTCCTCCTCCCTCCCTATTTACAAAAGCTTTGTTTCCATTTTTTCCTTCCATTTCTTATTTCTCTTGTCCCTCTGTTCCTTTCCCCCTCCCTTGTTCCCTTTCCCATTTGGGCATTTTCTTCCCTTTCCCAGTATGATACATTTTAGTCTTTATTTACACTTCAGTTTCTCACACCAGAGAAACTATGCAGTATTTAAACATGTGTGTCCGATTTATTTCACTTAAGAGTGTGGTCTCAAAATACATCCATTTACCTAGGAATATCTCAAGCTTATCATTCTTTATGGCAGAGTAGTACTCCATTGTATAAAAAAAAACACATTTTCTTTATCCATTTTGTGGTTGATGGGCATTTGGGCTGCTCCCAAGATTTAGCTATTGCAAACTGTGCTGCTATAAACATGGGTGTGCATATATCCCTGCGGTATAATGATTTTAATTCTTTTGGGAAGATACCAAGAAGGGGAATAGGTGGGTCAAATGGAATCTCTAGTCCTAGTTCCCTGAGGAATCTCCACACTGATTTCCATAGAGGTTGTACCAGTCTACATTCCCACCCGCAGTGGAGAAGGGTTCCTTTTTCTCCACAGCCTCTCCAGCATTTGTTATTGGCTGATTTGTTGATAATAACCATTCTTTCTGGAGTGAGGTGGAATCTCAGGGTTGTTTTAATTTGCATCTCTCGAATGACCAGTGATTTTGAACTTTTTTTTATATGTCTATCTGCTGTTTCTACTTCTTCACCTGAGAAGTGTCTATTCATCTCTGCTGCCCACTTCTGGATTGGGTCTTTAAATTTGGGGGGTCTGATTTTTTTGAGTTCTTTATATATTCGAGATGTTAGTCCTTTGTCAGAGAAATAGCTGGCAAAAATTTTTTCCCACTCTGTGGGTTGCTTCTTCACTTTGTTGGTAGTTTCTTTTGCTGTGCAAAAGCTTTTTAACAAGATCAGGTCCCGGTTGTTGATTCTTTGTGATA
>PVJO010018472.1:0-36582 GCA_004026905.1 Hystrix cristata | reverse complement strand
AAAAAAAAAAAAAAAATCTGAAAAATGCCTCAGCGTGCTGGATTGAAGGACACAGGAGGGCTGTTTGGGGTTCTTGCCCCTTTCCTTTGGGGTTCCGACTTTCAAACCCCAAAGTCTAGGAACTCAGGCACCTGAGTGATGGGACTGGATAGTTGGACCTTTGTGAGGTGGAGACAGAGTGGGGATCCGTGTTTTGAAATAGGTCTCTTTCCCGCTTTCCTCTGGTATTTATCTGGCAGGGGGCGGGGACGCACTTCATGGTTGCAAAGGGGAACTCTTAATTTTTCCGTTGGGAGCAGAGGGGCCGAGGGAAGGAGGTGGACAGGTGACGCGAGGGGAACCGGGGTCCACATCCCCGCCCCTCTCCCTCGCGCAGTGCCCGGCCAGCCCATGAACTTGCGGGCCGAGGCCAAGTCCGAGACCAGCATCGGGCTGTCGTGGAGTCCGCCGCGGCAGGAAAGCATCATCAAGTATGAGCTCCTGTTCCGTGAAGGCGACCGCGGCCGAGAGGTACGGGGCGGGGGGCGGCGGGCGGCGGGCGGCCGGGGCTGTGGCGGCTGGGGGCGCACCCTGACCGGCCCCCTCTCCTCCTGCTGGCTGCGGGCTCCGCTCCCCCCGCCACGTCTGCCCGTCTCTGCTTATGTCTCTGTCTCCGCCTCTTACTTCTGTTTGTCTGTCTCTGGATTTCTGCTTTGTCTCTTCCCTGGTCTTTGTCTCGCGCTCTCTGTTCATCTCTCTGTCTCTCCGTCCCGCCCCGTCCCGCCGCAGGTGGGCAGGACGTTCGACCCGACGACAGCCTTCGTGGTGGACGACCTGAAGCCCAACACGGAGTACGCCTTCCGCCTGGCGGCGCGCTCCCCGCAGGGCCTGGGCGCCTTCACCGCGCCCGTGCGGCAGCGCACGCTGCAGTCCAGTAGGTGTCTTGCGCCTGCGCCGGGGGGCGGGGGGCGGCCTCCGCCGTGCCTCAGTTTCCCTGCCGAGGGGGACCCCGTGTCCTGGGGCCTGGTGACCCGCCGGCAGGGCCAGGGGGAGGAGACGCGGCTGGGTTTGCGCCTGGCTCCAGATCTTGCTGAGTGCGCCCGCGTCTCCTCTCCCTGGCCTGGCTCTGGGGACACTTGCGCGGCCCTGTTGTGCCCATTTTGTGGGCGGTCCGCAGGCGCGCTGTGAGGCCGGGGTCACTGCCGGCGCCCACACAGGACGCCGTGGAACCCGCCTCCTGGTCCGGAGCCGTGGCACCTGAAGCCCGGACGAGGTCCCCAATGGCCGGGAGAGGGGACGGGGTGCAGGGGGAAGCAGAGCAGACGCCAGATTTGGGGGGGGGCAACATGGGGCTCTTGAGTCCCTGGAGGTTTTGCTGTGCCTGCCTGGCCTGCCTGTCACAAACCAGTCGCTCTCACCGAGAGCTGGCTCTGGGCCACCCTGTGGCCCCTGCTGCCGCTGCCCTCGCTGCCTGCTCTGCGCTCAGGCCACAGAGGCCCCTCTGCTGTCCCCTGCGCCCCAGCTCCCCCTGCTCCCCCTTTACGTCACCCAGCCCAGCGTGGCCCCCCACAGCTGGTCACCATGTGGCCGCCCCAGGCATCCTTCTGGAAGAATCTACGCTGCTCGGGCCTCCAGGCCCAGGGTGTCTGCGCCAGGCAGGTGGCCTTGGGCTGTGGAGGGTGACGCCCCCCAGCCAGGGCCACCCTGAGCTGAGGCCCCGGAGATGCAGCCCCCGCCAGCCCCAGCCTTTCCCGCTTCCTGCCCTCTGACTGGCACCCGTGGTTCGGGGGCATCCGGGCGTGACCCTGTCAGGTGGCGGGCAGTGAGGGTGGCCTGTGGCCTGGGAGGCCACCTGAGGGGCAGGCGGAGGCGTCGCAAAGGTGAGTACGAGCCAGTCTCAAGCGACTTCACAAACACGGCCCACCCCGCGTGCCTCTGGCCACCCACCCCACTGCCCCGGGCCATGTACACGGCCTGCAGCCGGACGCGGTGCCCTCCCGGGACCCTCGGGGCCACCGGCCACGCGTGTCTGTGCCGCACACGTCTGTCCCCTGCTTTCCTGACACGTCACCGGGTTGGGCCGGATTGTGAAGCTCGCGACCCCCAAGGTCATCCAGAAAGCAGCCGCTTCTCGGCCGGCCACACGAACCTCGGGGCGGCCCAGGACAGGGATGGGAGAAGGGGCTCCCTGCTTCCGTCCCGAGCCGGGTGGGCAGAGACCCCGCAGCAGAGACGCCAGCCAGGCGCGTCTCGCGGCCCCTCAGTCTGACACAGGGTAGGTGGAGGCAGACAGCTCGCTGGGCTCCTCACGCCGGCAGGGGCCGGGACCCGAGAGCTCAGCTCACTCTCACCCGGTAGCTCAGCCCTCCGCCGCTGCCTCCCTCCTAGGAAGGTCTGTAAGTTAGCAGTGGAGAGCGAAGGTAGGTAACAGACTGGGAGATTTCTGGACGGCGTCTTTCTTTCTTTTATTATGGTTTTTCCCATCATCATCACCATCACCGCTGTCTTTGATTTTATTATGGTTTTAGTTTTATTTTTTTCCTCCCCCTTTCTCGGCAAATCCATTCCTTCCGGCATATTTCCCTGGTTGGTTCTTCCGCTCCTGCCTGATTTTCCCTGGGCACTTTCAGTTGGGGTGGCTGGTCAAGAAATGGGGAGCCTCCTGCCCCAGTGCTCAGTATCTGAGGAAGGGTCTCCCCTGACTGAGTGAGGCCAGAAGCTCATTCTAGTTAAAGAGAGGCACGGTGGTGGCTGGCATCACCTGGCCTCTCTAGTCCCAGAGCCCACCACATAGTAAGTGCTCAGTAAACACAAGCTCGGGGTGAATACCACCATGGCGCACTGTGAGAATTCTAAGTGCCTCGACGGCACCCCCGGCGGTGACCTCCTGGACTAGATCTGGCTGTATGGCCCCGGCTACCCCTGGCTGAGATCTGGGCCCCCAGCCTCAAGCCAACATGGTCATGAGCTGTGCTCAGCCTGGCTCCACATCCCACGTCTGATAGCACATGCCCTTGCACAGGCACTGTGATGTTACAGAGCCTCAGTTTCCTCACCTGCAAAACAGGACCTGCTTCTGCACTTCTGGAAGCATTGAGAAAGGTGATACGGAAGCAGACGGTGGGAGCCGGGTGTGGTGACGCACACCTGATATCCCAGCACTCTAGGAGGCTGAGGCAGGTGGATCACCAGTTCAAGACCAACCTGAGAAACTTATGGAGATCCTACCTCGAAATGAAAAATAAAGGGCTGGGGAGGGAGCTCAGTGCAAAGGTCCTAGTCCAATCGCCAGCACCACAGGAAAAGAAAAAAGATAAATGCAGGGCTGGGGATTTAGCTCAGTGGTAGAGCGCTTGCCTAGCAAGCACAAGGCCCTGAGTTTGATCCCTAGCACCAAAAAAAAAAAAAAAAAGCAAGATGGGGGTCTGACACCTAGCAGGCCCAGACCAGGGACAGCAGACAGCCCAGCAGGGCTTCAGATCGGGCTTCACCACCTGCAGGGGTGTGAGGAGCATGCGAAGAACATGCTCGGCAGGCACTGCACCCCCAGGGACTGTTGGGGGGACATTCTGAGTGCGAAGGGCACAGTGCAGGTACCGTCACCAGTTCCCAAGGGAAAGCCCTGGCCACACATACATGCTCAGTGTGTGAGACGGTCGCTGGCTGATCTTCTGCAGAGCCCTCACACAGTAGGTGCTTAACATTTGGGAACAGTCACCATTGTTCAAAGCCCTTAACATACTGCCTGGCACACAGTAGGTGCTGCGTAAGGGCTGTTTGAAATCAAAACAGGGATCGCACAGTGCGGAGCACATAGTCAGCACTCAATAAATACAAGCTGTTGGCAGAGAGTAGCCTAGGGCCAGGTTCACAGTAGGTGCCAGTAAACAGCACTGATTATAGCTTGGCAGACCTCTGGGTTCAATGCCTAGAATGCAGTAGGCATCTAACAGTGGCGCTATAAAGAAGCTGGTGCAGTGCTAGCCACATAGTAGGTGCTCAGACAGGCAGTACTGTTGGTCTGAAAGTGCCTAGCCATGTGCAGCATACAGATTCTGCTCAAAGGATGCAAGTATTATCTCCAAAGCCCAGTACTATGTACAGATAGTACGTGCTCAGTAAGTATAAACTATTGCCATTTTTATGTAGGGTCCTTGGCATGATACCCGGCACATAGTAGGTACTTAATATAGGGGCACTATTAACACACAAGGACCATGATACTGTGGCCAGCACATAGTAGGTGCTTAATATGGGGCATCGTTGACATTCTGTGAGGCCTGTGTCACCGTGCCTAGCACATAGTAGATGCTTAATTGTGGGAGCTGTTTGGTTTTGTAGTAAAACCCCCAGCAAAGTCTATACCTGGCACATAGTTGGTGTTTCCTGGGCAGAGACTATTGCTGTTTTTTTTCTAAAGCTCCTTGTGAAGTGCCTGGACATAGTGCTATATAAATGGCAGCTGCTGTTTCTTTAGAGAGCTCTTGCCATACCTTACCCATAGTAGGTGGTCAATAAATGAGATATGCTATGGCCCAGTAATGGCTTAGTGCACACAGTGGAGCCTCAGACCAGCAGCACTGTGGTCTATGGACAATGGGTGTCCATTTAAAGCTGCAAAGTCCAAGCACAGCCCCTGACACAATGGTCGTTCAATAAACTGGCCTTTTATTGCTCTGTGACACCCTGGACATGATGGCACACAGTAGGTGCTCAAGACATGGCATGACTGGCTCTTTCCAACACGGCCTGGGGCTGCTCCTGGTTGTGTTGCTGTGGGGATGCCTGCCGGGGTCCCTGGTCACGGTGCTTAGTGAATGGATGCTTTTGCCCCAAGAGCGTGGCCACCATGTTCTTACCATAAAATATTACAAAGCCTTTGGTACTATACCTGGCACACAGTAGGTATTCAGTAAATAAGCACATGTGCTGTTGGCTATGAAGCCCTTGACATGATGCTTGGCAGACAGTAGGTGCCTAATGCAACTTCTGTTGCTATTCTTGGCAAGTGCCTGGCACGTAGTAGGTGCCCAATAGGTGGGGCTTGTATTGTCAACCCCATTGGTGTTTGTTACCAGGCACATAGTAGGTGGCCAATAAATTGATACTTTTATATATTATACTATGAACTCCTCGGTGAGTACCTGGCACACAGTAAATCTTCAATAAGTAGGTGCTTTTACTGTTATTCTGTAAAGCCCTTGGCATGTGTGGGGCACATAGTAGGTATTCAAAAAATAGATGCTTTTACTAGTCTATGAAGCCCTTGGCAAGTGTCTAGCACATAGTAGGTTCTCAATAGATGGGGCTTCTGTTGCTTGTCTTCGTATATCATGCGTGGCACATGGTAGGTGCCATATAGATGGGGCTTTTCTTGTCACTCCTCATAGCACATGGTATCTGGCACATAATAGGTGTTCAATGGATGGATACTTTTATATATGCTGTGTAGCCCTTGGCAAATGCCTGGCACACAGTAGGTTATTCAATAAACAGGTGCTTTTCCTGTTCCTCCATGAAGCCTTTGGCACATGGTGTCTGGCACACAGTAGGTGCCCAATAGATGGGGCTTCTATTGCTATTTCCGTTGGTATAACAGTGCCCTGCACATAGTAAGCACCCAAAAGATAGAGCTTTTGCTATTATTCTGTGACACTCTTGGTACATAGTAGATACCCAGCAGATAGGGGTTCTATTTCCCACATCACGGTCCCTGGGACCCACAGCTCTGCACCTGAGACCTACTGTGTGCCCCCGGGCCCCGCCCTGGAAGGGAAGGTGAGCGCAGGTTCTTGGCCAGCCCCCCCCAACCCCCATCCCACCCACCCATTTCACCTTTGGTTGACACCCGCTTCTTTTGGGTTCAAATTCTCTTTGGTTTGGTTCTGTTTTGTTTGTTATCATCTTCTTTTTTATTTTCTCTTTCCCATCTTTTGTTCCCCTACCCCCTTCCCCACCCATCCCACCTCCCTTCCCCCCACGTTCTCCCCTCCAATAGAACCGTCAGCCCCCCCTCAAGACGTTAAATGTACCAGCATGCGCTCCACGGCCATTCTGGTAAGTTGGCGCCCGCCGCCGCCGGACACGCACAACGGGGCCCTAGTGGGCTACAGCGTCCGCTACCGACCGCTGGGCTCGGACGACCCGGAACCCAAGGAGGTGAATGGCATCCCCCCGACCACCACTCAGATCCTCCTGGAAGCCCTGGAGAAGTGGACTGAGTACCGCATCACAGCCGTCGCACACACAGAGGTGGGGCCAGGGCCCGAGAGCTCGCCCGTGGTCATCCGCACCGAGGAGGACGGTAAGCACCGGCAGCCCGGGACCCACAGACCTCGGCCCGCCTTCCACTCGGTGACCGGGCCGGAGGCCTCCAGGCAGGAGCCGCCACCTTCCCTAGACACTTCCTGCCTGGCTCTTTGAACTCGGATGTGTGGTTTAGACCCGGCACCCTCACTCCTGTGGCACCCTGTCCCCAGAGCCTTGTGCCCAGCGGCCCAGCTGGCGGCCTGTGTTGGTCCAGCAGCGGTAACCATGGAAACAGGATGCAGGCAGTGCCCGGCGCGCCCATCCTTTGACTCAGGAACCTGAGTTTAACTCGGGATAACCCGGGATGTGCTCCCTGTGTCCAAGATGTCCTGCCCTGGAAAGCGGGTTGACCAGGAGTGCCGAGACCACCCGCCGGCTGGGGGTGGGCACGGGCTTCCGTGGTGTCGCTTGCCCCGCCCCGGCCAAGCGATCGCACAGTAGTTGGAAGGAGAGCGAGGTGGTGGTCTAGCGTGGAGTCTCGTGGTAGGAACTCGTAGCTGCTCTTGGCGGCCATCGGCCAGGGCGTAGGGGGTCTGACCCGAGAGCAGATGGCAAATGTCCAAGAGCCAGGTTGGCCACCTGCCGCCAGACTCGCTAAGCACAAGCGGCCAGACTACCCAGTTCAAGCCCCAGCTTTGTCTCCTGCTGACCCCGGGATCCCAGGGTCAGCTCCCAGGCCTCAGTTTCCCCATCTGTAAACGGGAACAGTGATCGTGGCAGGGATGCGGGACGGCTCCCAGCGCAGGCTGTGGCCGGAGGCTTGGGGGCCTCTGTGCCTGGGCAGCACCCCAGGCCCCTCCCGGGTGGGGGAGCACGGGGCTCCCGGTAATGGTCCCGCCACCCCCTCCCGCCCGCCAGTGCCCAGCGCGCCGCCGCGGAAGGTGGAGGCAGAGGCGCTCAACGCCACGGCCATCCGCGTGCTGTGGCGCTCGCCCGCGCCCGGCCGGCACCATGGTCAGATCCGCGGCTACCAGGTCCACTACGTGCGCATGGAGGGCGCCGAGGCCCGCGGGCCGCCGCGCATCAAGGACGTGATGCTGGCCGATGCCCAGGTGGGCGGGGTGGGTGGGGGGTGGGGGGCGGGGGGGGTCCCGCACCTGCCCTGCTCGCCTCTGCGCTCACCTCCCTCCTCTCTCCCCGCCTCCCTCCCGCTCAGTGGGAGATGGACGACACTGCCGAATATGTGAGTAGCGCCCCGCGCCGGGGTCCTGGTCCTGTCCCGCGGGCCGTGCCGTGCCGTGATCTCTGCACGCCCCTGGCAAAGGGTCTCCACCCCACCCACACCCACGCACCCTTCCTGGTGCATCCCGGAGCGCGGGGCCTGGCGTGTCCACCTGGCAAAGGGGACACTTTGACCCCATGTGTCATCGTGAACCCCCTGACCAGGCTGCACCCCGAGTTCTGAGCCGTGAGCTGTGGGAGGGTCCAGGATGAGGAAGTGTTCTGCTCTCACACCGCTGTCACCTCCCAAGAGCTCTGAGGGGCCCCAGAACAGAGCAGGGTCGCTGTGTGAAGTGGCCAAGTCACTGCCTGTCCCTGGGCTCTTTCTGCCCTAGAAGGGAGAGCCCCAGGTCTGACGCTAGATCAGCACCGGCCCCTGGACCCCGACTGTCCCCGCCCCCAGTCGAGGGCGATCGGCAGTTCCCTCAGGACCTGGGGGGGCAACACGGGGCTCAGGGCTGGAGACCCTCTGTTCGCGCGCCTGTCCCCACCCTGTGCCCGACCCAAGCCCGGCTCCCGGCATGCTGTGGGTGTGCATGCGTGTAGACCTGGGGACTTGGGGAGTGAGTGCTGGGCCAGATCACATGAGAACTTACTAAGCGCCAGCTGTGTACAAGATCCTGTGCTGAGTGCTGCAGGGTTGGGTGACGCACACCAGTGTGGGTCCCCTGTCCTGGGGGTCACAGTCAGGGGAAGGATACAAACACGTGGGTGGTCAGGACGGCAGGAGGACAGGATGAGACAGTGGTGGAGATGTTTAGGAGTCAGCCGTCTGGGTGGTACGTGCCTGTAAGTCCATCCCAGCTCTCTGGAGGGCTGAGGCAGGAGGATCCCAACACTCAGCCTGGGCAACTGAGTGATTTAGCAAGACCCTGTCTCAAAAGATAAGAAGGGCAGGGGATGGCACTAAATGTGAAGGGCCCGGGTTCAGTTCCCAGTGTAAAAAAATATTTTAAAAAGCTGGCTCTCTGGGTGGGTGGGGACAGTCACAATTTGTAGCACTGCCTAATTTCCAGGGCATGAATGTGCCCATTTCCTGTGCGTGGCACCAGACAACTCAGCTGTGTCTCGATTTCCAGCACACATAGCAAGAAGAAAATCCTTAACGGATAAGTAGTAGTAAGTACAGTGAAGAAGAAAGGCTGAGAGCTTTGAGTACTTACAGCCTTTATTTTTAACAAATAAGTTCACACCGTTGGGTCCTGAGTTCCATCCCCAGCACCGCCCCAAAAAAGTTCACACAGTTTAGTGTTTTGTAGTAACTGTGTTTCAAACCTGCTTTCCTTGGAAATGTAGTTGGTGGCGCTTGTGAATTGGGGCAGGGCATCTGCAACACACTACAGGGAGTAGAAGCAGAGGGCACGGCCGTGCAAAGGCCCTGGGGTAGCACAGAGCCCAGTGAGGTGCAGGAGCAGCGAGGAGGCCATGTGGCCGGAGCAGCGGGAGTGAGGGGCAGAGAGGGAGGACGGAGGCGGGGAGGAGACGGGCGGCCCTGCAGGGCACTGTGAGCTGCGGGTGGACTCGGGCTTTGGCCCCGGGAGACGGGAGCCCCGGGAGGGCTGAGGGCAGAGGGGGAGGACCCGACTCGGTGCTCCCTCTGGCAGCCGCAGGGGATGAGTGGATGGCGCTGGCCAGGTTGCATGTGCCCACTGGAGCATGGTTGTGTGCTGCAGTCTCCACATTGCTTGTGTGTTTGGACCTTGTGCTCTCTCTGCTTGACCTCATCATGGGGAGGGTGGGCGGGGCTGGCCCAGGCCCCAGAGCTGACCCCCACGCTGGCCCACAGGAAATGGTCATCACAAACCTCGAGCCTGAGACCGCATACTCCATCACAGTAGCTGCCTACACCATGAAAGGCGACGGCGCTCGCAGCAAACCCAAGGTGGTGGTGACCAAAGGAGCAGGTATGAAACCGCTCACCACCTGCAGCCGCTTTGCCCACATGAGGACCAGAAGTTCCTCCAGAGTCCTCAAGGCTGTGTGGGGAACCAGTGAGAGCACAGGAGTGTGGGCTGCTCAGAAGGGCCCAGCACGGTCCCCCGCCATCCTCTATCGGCCCCCACCTTTCCCTGGTCCTGTGTACACCCGGCAAGGTCTCACCCCAGGGACGCTGTCCTCACTGTCCCTCTGCCGGGAACACTGTGCCCCAGCCTCTCTTGTCTCCAGCTCCTTTGTGAGACACATATTCACAAAGTATGACCCTTTAGTGTGCACTGCGATGCCTGCTACTCAGGAGGCTGAAGCAGGAGGATGGCGAGTTCAAGGCCAGCCTGGGCAACCCAGCAAGACTCTGTCTCAAAGAGTTGGGGATGCGTCTGAGTGGCAGAGCGTTCCTGGGTTCACCCCAGTACCAGGGAAGAGATACTGCAAGCTCCTTGTCCCTCCCTGTAGTTTGAGCTCCTTGGGAGGCTGAGGCAGGAGGATTGCTTGAGCCCAAAATCCTGCCTCGGAAGGGGAAAACGGGGCCGAAAGTGCAGCTCAGGGCGGCCACGTCTCTGACTCCTCCCTGTCCCGCAGTGCTGGGCCGCCCCACCCTCACAGTGCAGCAGACCCCGGAGGGCAGCCTGCTGGCGCGCTGGGAGGCCCCGGCCGCCGTCCCCGCCGAGGACGAGGTACTGGGCTACCGCCTGCAGTTCGGCCGTGAGGACGTGACACCGCTGGCCACGCTGGAGTTCCCGGCGTCCGAGGACCGCTACACGGTGGCGGGCGTGCACAAAGGGGCCACCTACGTGTTCCGGCTGGCGGCGCGCAGCCGGGGCGGCCTGGGCGAGGAGGCGGCGGAGGTCCTGAGCATCCCTGAGGACGCGCCCCGCGGCCACCCGCAGATCCTGGAGGTGGCCGGCAACGCGTCCGCCGGCACCGTCCTGCTCCGCTGGCTGCCGCCCGTGCCCGCCGAGCGCAACGGGGCCATCGTCAAGTACACGGTGGCCGTGCGGGAGGCCGGCGCCTCGGGGCCTCCCCGAGAGACAGAGCTGCCTGCGGCGGCCGAGCCCGGGGCCGAGAACGCGCTCACGCTGCGGGGCCTCGAGCCCGACACAGCCTACGACCTGCAAGTGCGAGCCCACACGCGCCGGGGCCCCGGCCCCTACAGCCCCCCTGTCCGCTACCGCACCTTCCTGCGGGACCAAGGTAGGCGCGGCCAGCCGCCTCGCAGCCGGACCCCCAGCCCCCCCTCCCCCCGCCCAGGTAAGTGTCGCTTTTCTGCTTCCTGTGGACACTCAAGGCAGAGTCCGGACCCCGAGGCTCCCTCCGGCGTTGGCAAAGGTGGGACGTGCCTGGAGGTGGCGCCGCCGCCCCCACCGCCAGCCCCCGTCCTCCTCCTCTTCCTCCTCCTCTTCCTCCTCCTCCTGCGCCTTCTTTCTGCAGCCTGCGCCGTCTCCCGCAGCAGGGACCTGGGACAGGGCAGGCAGGGCCGGGCCAGGGCCAGGCAGGAGGCCGTGGGCACAGCTGTGACAGGGAGTCTGGGCCGCCCCGTGCTGCCCGCGCCCAAGCTCAGGGGCCTCCGTCTGTTCTCTCCCCGCTTGCCCGGATGCTGCCTGCAGTCTCGCCCAAGAACTTCAAGGTGAAGATGATTATGAAGACGTCGGTGCTGCTCAGCTGGGAGTTTCCCGATAACTATAACTCGCCCACACCCTACAAGGTGAGGCCGGCGCGGGGCAGGTTCGGCCTGGCTCAGGCTCGTTCTGGGGTCGCTGCCAACTCTGGGAAGTGGGGGGTTGGGTTCCAGCCACGGATTGGGATTTATTCTGGGGTTGGCACTAAATCTAGGATCAGGGCTTATGCTTGAGACCCAAGCTGAGTCCGAGGGCTGGTCGGAGTTGCACTGTATCTATGATCGGGTTTAGTCCAGTTGGAGCCAGATCCAGACTCGGGGTCCTGGCTCAGGGCTCAGTCAGAACCTGGATGCAGAGTTGGGGTGCGGTCTGGGACCAGGGCCCAGTCGGGCCGAGGGTTAGCCTGGGATCGGGATTTAGCCTGGGGTCAGGGCGTAGGGCCGGTCGAGTCGGGTCAGAGACCAGCAGGGACCAGGGCTCACTCAAGCATTGTGTGTTAGGGCTCGGCGGACCGGGCTCAGGTGGGACCTAGTGGGAGGCCGAGACCTCAGCGGGGACCAGGCCCCGAGACCCTCCTTGCTGACCCGGCCCTGCCCGCAGATTCAGTACAATGGGCTCACCCTGGACGTGGACGGCCGAACCACCAAGAAGCTCATCACCCATCTCAAGCCCCACACTTTCTACAACTTCGTCCTGACCAACCGCGGCAGCAGCCTGGGCGGCCTCCAGCAGACAGTCACCGCCTGGACGGCCTTTAACATGCTCAGCAGCAAGCCTGGTGTCTCCTCCAAGCCCGACCCCGACGGCTACATCTTGGTGTACCTGCCCGATGGCCAGAGCCCTGTGCCCGTGCAGTACGCTCGCCCCATCCCTGCCACCCTGGCACTGGTGGGGGACAGCCAGGAGCCCCCAGCGGGGAGGGAGGCTCTGCTCCAAAGACAGAAGCATCAGGGTTATGAGGCTCTGTGGGTGGTGAAGCTGGGGCTTTAAAAGGCGTATAGGAGTTTGAGAGCGAGAGGTGCTAAAATAAACCTTCTAGTCAGAAGATCAACCGTGATCGAAACCTGGAGTTTGAATTGGGAACCACGCTCATGTGTGGCTGGGGGACTGGGACAGAATGACAGCCCCGTGACTCCCCCGTCCTCTCACAGGAGCTACTTCATTGTGATGGTGCCGCTGCGCAAGTCTCGCGGAGGCCAGTTCCTCACACCGCTGGGCAGCCCGGAGGACATGGATCTGGAGGAGGTGAGGGACGGGGCCGGACCCGCGGGGCCCCGCAGTGCCCCAGCTGAACTCTGGCCGCCTGCCCTCTGTTCCCGCAGCTCATCCAGGACATCGCGCGCCTCCAGAGGCGGAGCCTGCGACACTCAAGGCAGCTGGAGGTGCCCCGGCCCTACATCGCCGCCCGCTTCTCAGCTCTGCCCCAGCTTTTCCGTCCTGGGGACCAGAAGCAATATGGTGGCTTCGACAACCGGGGCCTGGAGCCTGGCCACCGATATGTCCTCTTTGTGCTTGCTGTGCTGCAGAAGAATGAGCCCGTAAGTCCCAAGTGATGTCTGTCTGTCCTAAAAAGAAGTCTTGAAGGAAGGGGTCTTATAGCCGAGGCTTTGAGGAATGCATAGGAGTTAAGCTAGAAAACGCAGCCCGGGATTTGCATGTGCAGAAGTATCTGGAGGAGCAAGAGGAACAGAAAGGACGTCAGAGTGGCTGAGGCAGAGGCGGGAATGAGGAGAGGCGAGATTGGCCGTGACTGGGCTCTTTGGAGTCCTGGGGAGCCCCAGGAGGATGGAGCCAGTGAGGCACACAGTTGGTGTCTGAGGAAGGCCATGTGGGTGCCGCACACGGCACGGTGGGCACTGACGGGTCCCCACCCCTGCGCCTGCAGACGTTCGCGGCCAGTCCCTTCTCAGACCCCTTCCAGCTGGACAACCCAGACCCCCAGCCCATCGTGGACGGTGAGGAGGGGCTCATCTGGGTGATTGGGCCAGTGCTGGCCGTGGTCTTCATCATCTGCATCGTCATCGCCATCCTGCTGTACAAGAAGTGAGCCCCACACACCCTGCGCGGAAGGCAGGGAGGGAGGTCTGGAAAGCGCAGGGGTCGGGGCGGCTGGAGGACGGTCGCCCACTGCCTCCGGGGGTCCGGGAGGTGGGGCCTCTCGGTCGGGGCCACACAGCCGGGGAGGCCTCGCTGCTCCACCTCAGCTCCGTGGGGCCTGGGGTGGGGGCTGCAGGTCGGGGGTAGGAGGGAGATAGCCATCGTAGTGGCCACAATGGAGAGGGTCCTTCTTCCCAAGTGACAGCAGGGCCTGGGCCCTCCTGGTGGCATCCAAGCAGGAAAGAGACCAAGTCTCAGCGTGGTAACAAAGGCACCCTGTACGTGGGGCATAGTAGCATGGGCCTGTGATTCCAGAACTCTGGGAGGCTGAGGCAGAAGGCTCACAAGTTCAAACCAAGCCTGGGCAACCTAGCAATTTAGCGAGACCGTGTTTTAAAATAAAAGAGCTGGAGATGGAGCTTTACTGGTTCCATCCCTACTACCACCAAAGAGGGCGGGGGAGAAGCACGCCCAGTCGCAGGCAGGGCCTCATCACGCCTCTTTTCTCCCTGCTTGCCTGTCTGGTCTGGGAGCAGCAAGCCTGACAGGTAAGCACGGCCCGCCCTGGGCGTGGGGGGGGTGGGGATGCGCGTGGTCCTGGGAGCCCCAGCCGTACACGCGCACAGCCCCTTCCCATGCGTGTGTCCCTGTGTCCTTGGGCACACGCTGATCCTTACCGCACCGTCCCGCTTGCTCCCCACAAAGCAAACGCAAGGACTCGGAGCCCCGCACCAAATGCCTGCTGAACAACGCCGACCTCGCCCCCCACCACCCCAAGGACCCCGTGGAAATGAGGCGCATTAACTTCCAGACTCCAGGTGCGCACTGACCCCGTGCAAGGAGGACAGTCATGAAGAGGTAGCGGGGCCCTGAGGACAGCACGGGTGTGAACTCCCACCCCCCACACACCTCCCGCTCTGCGGAGCCATGTGAAATCCTCGTGGCGGATTCTACACGTGACCAGATAAGGCTTTTTTAAAAAGACATTTAACTGATGGCTGCTGTCCTCTTCAGGAGCCTAAACAGCATAAACACAAAAGCAGGAGTTTGAAGGGGGTATTGCTGTTGGCAGGAAGAGCAGTGAGTCTGTTCACATCTCCAGCTGCGGGGCCGTCCTCGGCTGTCCCCTACACCAGCCTTGGGATGTGTCCCCCAGCAGGGCACAGAAATGCCGCCTCCCCTGTGCCCTGTGGCTGCTCCTGCCCGCCTGCCTCTTCACGGTTCCCTTAGATTACCAAGACGCAGGCAGCATCACCTGCCATCCCTGGTGGGGGGACCCAGTCGGGCCCCTCATCTCCTTCTGAATGGGCTCATGCCAGCTGCTTCTAACCCAGCAAGGGTTTCATTTCACTGGCGGCCACGGGCCTCCTGGTAGGCTCACGGCACAGTCACGTCTGTACCTTAACGGGTTCATCTCACCTGCCTTTCCAACCCACCGGGGACTTTTAACATTGGTATTTACCTGACGGCTGCCGTCCTCCTGAGGCTCCTGCTCAGCCTCCCATGACATTGCTGACGTCTTCTCTTTCCTGTCTGTGGCCTGGCTTTTCATCTGAATGACGAGTAGACTATTCGTATTTAACTGGATGCTTTCCTCCTAAAAAGGAGTCATCTGGGGGCTCACTTCTTACCCTTCTTGTCCGTCGCGCGCTCCACCCTGGCCTGGCTCATGCAGCTCCTGTGTCCATCTAACTGAAGATTGTGACCGTTTGTATTTACATGATGGCTGTAGTCCTACAAGGGCCATGCAGCATCCCATCTCACCTGTGCTGTATTTCCTCCGCTCTCACGTCTCTGAACTAATTCGTGTCACTTTGGTTTTCATCCAAATGAGGATTTTAAATAACGTGTTCGCCCGATGGCCACATCTTCCTGGCAGATCATAAGAGCCTCACGTGCCGTCCCCACCGTGCTTCCGTGGTTCCTGACAGTGTGTCTAACCGACGGCCGCTGCCCTCCTCGCAGCTCATGGCACGGGCCCGCGTGTCCTCCCTGCCCTGGCCTTGTCCCACCTTCCCCAGCTCCTCTTCTGGCCTCCACAGGGAACCCAAGGCCGGGCTGGCCCAGGCGGGGGCTCGTGGGCAGGACGCCCCGCGGAGCCCTCGTTCCCGGCCGGGGCCCGGGCAGCGTGTCCCTGTTGTTTGAGCAGCGCTGCCCTCCGTGCCCGCGGCCAGCGAGGGTGGGGGCGGCAGCCCTGTGCGCTCATTTTCTTACTGTTTGCTTCTCTGCAGACCCGGGCCTCCGCAGCCCCCTCAGGGAGCCGGGGTTTCACTCGGAAAGTTAGTTCCTGTGTCTCTCTGTTCTCGGCTCCCCCCTCGCCCCCTGTCAGGCTCCGTCTTGGTCTCCATCTGCCTCCTGTCTCTGTCTGTGCCCGCCCGCCCCATCCCGCGGTGGCACCTCAAGGAGGGCGGGTTTGGGGCCCTCCGGGTGGCCCTGGGGAGCGCTGGTTGGACCGCGTGTGTGACCAGGCACCCAGGGGAGCCCGCGTGCCAGGCAGGCCCCTTAGAGGGTGCAGGGACGAGGGGGCCCTCGGGGCTCAGGACAGCGGGTGTCACCAGAGCCCCGGCAATCCACAAGTGGCTCCATAGCTGGCTCAAGGGTCTCCGCGAGCGGGCAGTGGGTGGACCCAGCGCTCAGGGAGGTGGCACCAGCTCCACCCAAGTCCTGGGGCTGCAGACTCTCGTGCACACCCGTGTCCCCGCACGGCTGCACACAACGCACAGGTCCTGGCCCTCCTCCTCCATCCCACACAGCGGGGGGCTTCTCTGGTCCAGGAGACAAGGCGCAGCCCCAGCCCCACCCAGGACAGTGTACCCACCACACCACCAGCCGCACCGTGTTGTCATTTCTGTGCCCCCACCTGCTTCTCACCACAAGGCACTGGGAGCTTGGCATCATCCAGGGGACCCTTCATCCAGCCCCTGCACCCCTAGCTGGTTTGGGGGACCAGGATGCACCCTGTCAGGTCCCATGGCAAGCCGCCCGGAAAGCTCTCCCCACCCCCGCTGAGCCTGCCCCGCCACCCCCTTCTAACCGCAGCTCGCCTAGCAGACTCACACCGATCACCCCGCGCCCACCCCTCCAGGCCAGGCCCCCCGCTGACCCTGCCCTCGGCCTCTGCTCTCCCCGCAGGCATGCTCAGCCACCCGCCCATCCCCATCACAGACATGGCGGAGCACACGGAGCGCCTCAAAGCCAACGACAGCCTCAAGCTGTCCCAGGAGTATGAGGTGAGCCCGCAGCCCACTCCGCCCCAGGCTCACAGCGGCCAGCCGACCCCGCACACCTCACCCTCCTGCCTCCACAGTCCATCGACCCCGGGCAGCAGTTCACGTGGGAACATTCCAACCTGGAGGTGAACAAGCCCAAAAACCGCTACGCCAACGTCATCGCCTATGACCACTCGCGCGTCATCCTCCAGCCCATCGAAGGTAGTGTAGAGAGAATCAGGCTCCACTGTGCCCTTCGCACTCCTCAGAGGGCTCCTCTTGGCCAAGGAGGCCCAGTTCTGGCCATAGGCCTTGCCCAGCTCCAGCCAGAGTCTGCTGGCATCTTTAGACACATATTTACAGTTTCTCTGTGGGTGGTGCTGGGGATCAAGCTCTGGGCCTCGTGCTTGCTAGTCAAGTGCTCTAGCGCTGAGCTAAACCCCCAGCCCTCAAGGGTGTATTTAACTGACGGCTGCTGTCCCTAACACGGCTCCGTCTGTTCCTCTGTATCAGTCATGCTGCTGAAAGGAGATTAAGTAATGTCCGAGGACATTTGTGGTTGTCATGACTTGGGAGAAGGGAATCGAGTGACATAGTACCAAGTGGCTGGAGACCAAGCTGCGCCTGTACCCTACAGCACGTGCACAGCTCCGCCACGGAGAATGGCCGTAGCGCCAGAGTAGAGAAACCGTGATGTGTGTGCCCGTGGTGGCCTTGGGGCTGGCAGAGGGCATTTCCGGGAGGCACCGGGCTGTTGCTGCCCCCAAGATCGCCAGCCCCACGAGTCCCTGGCCTCTCGCCCCGGCCACAGGCATTGTGGGTAGCGATTACATCAACGCCAACTACGTGGATGGCTACAGGCGGCAGAACGCGTACATCGCCACGCAGGGGCCCCTGCCCGAGACTTTTGGGGACTTCTGGCGGATGGTGTGGGAGCAGCGGTCGGCCACCATCGTCATGATGACACGGCTGGAGGAGAAGTCGCGGGTGAGGTCAGACCCCGCGGCCGTCGGCTCCCCAGCAGCCCGGCCCAGATTGATGCCTCTTTCATGCCCGCGCAGATCAAATGTGACCAGTACTGGCCCAACCGAGGCACGGAGACCTACGGCTTCATCCAGGTCACCCTGCTGGACACCATCGAACTGGCCACCTTCTGCGTGAGGACCTTCTCCTTGCACAAGGTGGGCAGCGGGGCGTGGCGGGGGGACAGGCGCCCGGCGACTGCCGCCTGGAGAGAGAACAGAGCAAGTCACGCGGGCTGCCGCCTCACGGCTGAGGCACCGAGACAGGCCGGCCCGCTGTGTCCAGCCCACAAGCGGGCTGAGTGGGGCGCTTCCCCTTCCCTTGAAGGTTTTCGTTGCCCACTCACCCTCCGGCACACCCGGCCTGGCTGGGCCGCGGGGTCAGGGTGGGTGGACCTGGACTTCACTGATCGCTGCACCCATAGAGGGTCCCTCCCTTCTGAGGTGGTCAGTGCTCCTGCCCGAGAGTCTGTGCCGCTGTCACAGCAGGGACGCGGCCACCTTGACCCTACTGCATGTCCCTGACACCCAGCCTGGCCTCAGCCTCACACACCACCCGGCCCAAGTGCCAAGAACCCCGAGCAGGTGGACCGGAGGAAGTAGGAACCCCCATCCCTTCACGCGCAGAACAGGCCTGCCGTGTCACAGCCCAGCCTGGGCACCAGGACGCAGCAGGGACAAACTGTCTTTCCCTTGTGGGGCTCAAAGCCTAGTAGACGAAACACAGAGCAAATATGTGAGATGACTGTGACTTGGACGTGTGGAGGGAGAAAAACTAGCTGAGGAGCAGAATGGCGTGTGTATAGGGTAGCAAGAGGGTGGAAGATGAAGCTGGGGGACACCTGGAGGGGGGAGGTCCAGGTGGAGGGCACAGCCATGCAAAGGTCCTGGGGCAGCACAGACCCTGGCCTGGTGCAGGAGGCGGGGAGGGGACGGGCAGCCGTGCAGGGCGTGTGGACTGCAGGAGGACTCGGGCTTTGGCCCAGCACGGCAGAGCCCCAGAGGGCTGAGGGCAGAGCGGGGAGGGCCTGAGTCCCACTTTGAGGGATGGTGTTGGCTGATGCATGGGGAAGGGGAGTTATGGGCGACTCCCACATTCTGGCCACAGCCTCCCAAAGCACAGAGCCGCCATCCGGCCAGAGAGAGTGTGGGTTTGGGGACACGTCGGTCCCAGTGGGCAGGCACATGGAGCCGCACGCTCAGGGTCAAGGCGGCCTGTGGGGAGAACCGGGCATCCCCACACAATGTGCCACGAGCCCGCACAGTGACGGGCAGCTGTCCCTGCGCCCCCAGAGCGGCTCCAGTGAGAAGCGCGAGGTCCGCCAGTTCCAGTTCACGGCGTGGCCGGACCATGGTGTCCCCGAGTACCCGACGCCTTTCCTGGCCTTCCTGCGCCGGGTCAAGACCTGCAACCCGCCTGACGCCGGCCCCGTCGTGGTCCACTGCAGGTACGCGCCGTCCCTGCTGCCGTCACTGTCCTCGGTGTCCCCCGCCCGCCCCGCAGCACCTGACTGCGCCCCGCTGTCCCCACAGCGCCGGCGTGGGGCGCACAGGCTGCTTCATTGTCATCGACGCCATGCTGGAGCGCATCAAGCCCGAGAAGACGGTGGACGTGTACGGGCACGTGACGCTCATGCGGTCCCAGCGCAACTACATGGTGCAGACGGAGGACCAGTACAGCTTCATCCACGAGGCGCTGCTGGAGGCCGTGGGCTGCGGCAACACCGAGGTCCCCGCGCGCAGCCTCTACACCTACATCCAGAAGCTGGCGCAGGTGGAGGCCGGCGAGCACGTCACCGGCATGGAGCTGGAGTTCAAGGTGGCCGCGGCCCCGGGGAGCAGCCCCCGCCCGCCCTTCCCCGCCCCTCACTGCCGCCCCTCACCGCCGCCCCTGTCCCCGCAGCGGCTGGCCAACTCCAAGGCGCACACGTCGCGCTTCATCAGCGCCAACCTGCCCTGCAACAAGTTCAAGAACCGCCTGGTGAACATCATGCCCTACGAGAGCACCCGCGTCTGCCTGCAGCCCATCCGGGGTGTGGAGGGCTCCGACTACATCAACGCCAGCTTCATCGACGGCTACAGGTGCCGCGCCCCGGGCCGCCCGGTCCCCACACACGCACGCAGGCCCTGCCCTGAGCCCGGTTCAGCTGTGCGTCCGACGGGGGCCGCGGTCCGTGCCGTGGCTCCTCCCAGCCTGCCACGTCAGGACTTCTCTACCGGCCAGTTGGGTCGCCAGAGGGACGTCGGGCAGGGTCGGGACGTTCCTAATGTCACGCCGGGAGCTGGGCTCAGGGGCCGCTGGTGGGACTGAGGGGTGTAGCCCAGGGAGTCTGCCCGCCCCTAACGTGAGCATCACAGAGATTGAGAAACTCTGGCCGAGGGTGGAGTGTTAAAGCAAAGGAACAGTCTGTGTGAGGGCCCAAGGCTGAAATGGAACTCAGCCTTGTGATAACTGGCAATGATTTAATGGCATAGGAGGGCAGTGGAGGAAGAAACAGGAATCATCCTGCAGCTTTCTTAAGGAATCTGAACTTCTTCTGAGGCTGATGGGATTTTGGGGAGATAGCTGGTGCAGTGGCAGCCATTATGGAGCCTCAGGGTGGGCCCGACCCACTGGACCTCCCTGCCAGCCCTGGGTTCACACACCGCCCCCACAGGCAGCAGAAGGCCTACATCGCAACTCAGGGGCCACTGGCAGAGACCACGGAGGACTTCTGGCGCATGTTGTGGGAAAACAACTCCACCATCGTGGTGATGCTCACCAAGCTGCGGGAGATGGGCCGAGTGAGTGGGGGGCTGTGGAGGGCGGGGCTGCGCCGGGGCTCAGACAAGGGCTGACCCTGGCCACTGCCCTCCCACAGGAGAAGTGTCACCAGTACTGGCCTGCCGAGCGCTCCGCCCGCTACCAGTACTTTGTGGTGGACCCGATGGCCGAGTACAACATGCCACAGTACATTCTCCGCGAGTTCAAAGTGACGGATGCCCGGGTGAGTGGGGCTGGGCAAGGGGAGGTGGCAGGAAGGGACAGTGTCGGAGACGAGGGCTGGCATTCAGTGGCGGGCAGTGACGGTGACAGGGAAGGTGGCCCTTGTGGGGGCCAGAGGATTGGTATTGTGGAGCAAGATCAGTGACCACAG
This sequence comes from Hystrix cristata, assembly GCA_004026905.1. Lineage (NCBI taxonomy): Eukaryota > Metazoa > Chordata > Mammalia > Rodentia > Hystricidae > Hystrix > Hystrix cristata. Next base: position 16,054 of record PVJO010018472.1, on the reverse strand, counting down.
GCAACACGGGAGGGTGACAGGGCGTCGGGTAAGGCGACACCAATACAAGCTGGATGTGGTGGCACACGCCTGTCATCCCAACACCGGGAGGCAGAGACAGGAGGGTCATGAGGTGGCTGTCAGCCTGGACAGTTTGTCTCAAAGTTTTTGAAAACGAGGGCTGGGGACGTAGCACAGTGCTCTTTGGGGCTGGTCCCTAGCACCCCACCCCCCCCCACACACACAGTAGACATCGGTGTGTCGTCATTGGGGAGCGAGAGGCGCAGTGGACGGGGGCCGGGGCTGGAGACTCGGCAAGTGTGGAGGCGGCGGGAGAGAGGCACGATTTGTGGTAGAACCTGGTGACAGGGTGGGGGCCTTTCATGTGGAGGATGATGGGACGAGGCGGGAGGCAGGGAAGTCCGTGCCGGTGAACAGCAAGGGCTGGCAGGTCAGGCACCGATGGCCGTGGCCCTCGGATGGTGCGAGATGGGGCCGTGCGGAGGTCATCAGGGCAAGATGGCACCACTGGGTGACCAGATAGGAGGGCGAAGATGGTACACTCGGGTGAGAGGTGCATCAGTGATGGCCAGAGACAGCAGAGTGGGGGGCGGGCAGGATCGGGGGAGAGTGCGCAGTGTCGTCAGAGGGCGGCGGGTGACAGGAGATGAGAGAGCAGAGGAGGATGGGGCACGACGTCCTCGGGTGACCAGGAGGAAGATGGCGCTGAGGTTGAGATGGAGGGATGCGAGGTCGTGGGGCAGGAGGCCAGGTGAGGGCCAGAGGACGGCGCGGAAGGTGGGTGTTGGACGACACCTGGCGGGGCGGGCGGGCAGCCGACATCCACGCAGACGGTGTCACGGGACGCCGAGGGACACACGTGCTGCTGTCACCCCGGGGACGGTGACACCGGCACCCGGCCAGCAAGCTGGTGGCGTGGATGGCGGAAATGGCGCCCGGCAGGCGCGAGGTGGGAGGGCGCCCGGCCAGCGGCTCGGGCTGTGGGGAGACCGCAGCGAGGGTCAGGCGGCCTCTGTCCCCAGGACGGCCAGTCGCGCACCGTGCGGCAGTTCCAGTTCACCGACTGGCCGGAGCAGGGCGTGCCCAAGTCGGGCGAGGGCTTCATCGACTTCATCGGCCAGGTGCACAAGACCAAGGAGCAGTTCGGCCAGGACGGGCCCATCACGGTGCACTGCAGGTCCGCGGGGCGCGGGGCGGGGGGCGGGGCTTTGGGGCGTGGGGGCGGGGCTTTGGGGCGCGGGGGCGGGGCTTGGGCGCGGGGCGGGGCCCGCCCTGACTCGGTGCCGCCCGCAGCGCCGGCGTGGGCAGGACGGGCGTGTTCATCACGCTGAGCATCGTGCTGGAGCGCATGCGCTACGAGGGCGTGGTGGACATCTTCCAGACGGTGAAGATGCTGCGCACCCAGCGGCCGGCCATGGTGCAGACGGAGGTGCGGCGGGGCGGCCCGGCGCGGTGTGGCGGGCGGCCGGGCGGCTGGGGGAGCGGAGGGAGCCCCGGGAGGAGCCGCAGCCAGCGAGGTCCGTCCCGCAGGATGAGTACCAGTTCTGCTACCAGGCGGCGCTGGAGTACCTCGGCAGCTTCGACCACTATGCAACATAGAGCCCCGCGGAGCGAGGACCCGGGCCGGGCGGCCCACACTGCCCGGCCGCCGCCGTCACCTACTTGGAACATTCCTGGTTTCCTTGATTCCAAACCGAGACTCGGGTGGGGGGTGGGGGCGGCGCAGTCGGGCTCCCCAGACCCGGAGGCGGGGTGCGGGCCGGGGACCCACCTCGTCCTCCCGGGCCGGGAGCCTCCTTCCTGTCCGCAGCCGGCCCGAGGGCGCCGGGCCGGGGAGGGGCGCGGGCAGAACCAGCTTTTTTTTCAGCCTCAGTGTAACTTTATCTGGTGACATTTCTTTTTTTCTTTTTTTTTTTAATGTATTTTTTTTCTTTTTTTTTAAAGAAGAAGAAAACAAAAACAAAAATAGACTTGCCAGTCAATGACTTTAAAAAGAACAACTTTGCTTTTCATATTCTGTTCAAAGACAGTCTATTTTTTCACGGTAGAAAATGTCCTTTGTGATCAGTTAGTCAGTCAGAGAACGTGTGCACCCCGGCCCGCGACGGCCGCTTGGCTGGCTCTCATTTCTCATTTTTCCTCCCATTGTTGCAAGCGGTGCCCACCCATGTAAGAATGAGATGTCCTCTTCGTTGTTTCTATTCCTTTTTTGCCCCCCGCTTTTTTTTAATTAAATTTTCAGACATATCAAGTACAGTCCTGAGGGTGGGGACGGCGCGGGGACAGGGGACACAGCCCCGCACCCCACGGCGTCCTGCGCCGTCCACACCCACGAGGGCCCCGAACGTGGGGGGCTCCCACTGCGCCCTTCCCCGGGACGCGGGGCAGTCTGGCGACAGCGCAGCTGGACCAGGACCCCCCACCAGGGTTTCTCTCTTTGTATAAGAGCGATCTGCCGTTGCTTTCAACACTTTATTCAAACGGAAACAGTTGGGTGGTTTCCCACCTCTGTATGTAGATAAATCGACTTTGTATTAAAGGAAGATCGTCCGACCCGCCCGCGGTGGAGTCTTTTGTTCACCCTCAGCCCGGAGCCAGAGAGCAAGTGTTGGGCATCAACGAGGCCTCCTCCAGGGAGCCCTGGGGAAACCAAGTCCATGGGAGGGGACCGACTGGGAGCGAGTCCCCACGCACATCCCAGGCCACCCGTGGGCCAGACACACGCTGGGCTAGAGGGGATGCCACCCCAAGTCCGCACCTTCTCTGCGGGAACAGGACTGGGTCAGAGCCCAGTGTGCTGTCAAAGAAGTGCCCCACAGACCCCAACAGAGCAATGCCTCAAAAACTAGCCTTAAGCCTAACCACAGATGAAACGGTTGTAAAAATGAGCCCATGCCTGTCCTCCTAACACTCTGGGAGGCTGAGGCAGGAGGATTGCAAGTTCAAGCCCAGCTTGGGCAATTTAGTGAGAGCCTGCTTCCAAACAAACCAAAACAAACATCCAGAAATCCAAAATGCACAGTGAAACCCCTGGGCCGTGGCCAGAAGGAGATCAGAGGAAAATTCCTATGCTTGGACATGCTGATAATGAAACAAATTTTGAAAGTAAGTGAACTTTAAAAAAAAAAATACATGAACTGTGCTCTAATTCAGATAGTTTGGAAAGCATAGAACAAACCCAGGGCCTTTGCGTGAACATCCCCAGCCCTTTTTGAGACAGGGTCTTGCTAAGTTGCTCAGTCTGGGCTTGAACATGGAACTGTCCTGCCTCAGCCTCCCTAGTGCAGGGATCACAGGTGTGTGCCACTGTGCCTGGCTTTTTTTTTTTTTTAAGACTAGTATTGAGGGGATCAAGAATGAACCCGATTAGGGAAGGAGAAGCAGTGGAGGGTGGCAGAGATGGCATGAGAGACCTCCCTCAGTTTCCCATGGGACAGTGGGAGGGTAAACCATGGAGAGAAAAAGATGGAGAGCTGTGTAAGAATGGCATTTGATAACCTCTAAGTCTGCTAGAGGAGGAGACCTCTTAATGATAGCATGTGGCACAAAAAGACAAACTAGTTGGGCATGGTGGTGCACACCTGTGATCCCAGATACCTGGGAGGCTGAAGCAGGAGGATCACAAGTTTGAGGCCAGCCTGGGCAATTTAAGACCTTTGGTACCCACTGGATTGAACCCCAAGGAAAAGAAAACAGCAAATACAAATACTAAGCCAAGCCTGGTCCTTGTGAATCATCCAAGACCTTATCAACAGGCTATTCTGCCCGGGGAACTCCTACTCAACCCTCAATGCCCAGTATAAAAAGCCTCTATAAGAAGCTATGTCTTATTTCCCTTCTCTGGGCAGCCCAAACCTCATGTCCGTTCCTCTAGCCAAACCCAAGCCCACAAGCCCAAAGTATCTAAATAGGGTTCATGTTGCCCACTTGACTACAAGTGATCTTGAGGGGAAGCCATTGTGACCGCGGTGTGTGACAGCCCTTGGGGTGCTCATACCTACAGTACAGCAGGTGACAGCAGGTGGGGACTGACCTGATGGCAGCCTACAGAATCATAGGCGGCGGCTCCTGGGGAATTGCATTAACCACAGACGTGACTGAGACACAGCCTCCCTGACTATCTTGGATCCACCACAGTATATAAAGCCACCCTTGTTTATTGAGCATCTACTGCATGCTTGGCTCACACAATCTTATTTAATCCTGATTGGGAAAGGACATCCTGTCCAAACTGCATTTAATAGAATCATGCATACAACAGACCACAAGGGAAGGGCAACATGAGCTGCCCACGTCAATTGCAAAGCAATCAAATTAGACATCAATGATGACGTTTACCTTCTCAGATGCACATCGCCACAGTATTTTTGGAATTTGTTTTGTTCTCGAGACAGGGTCTTGCTATGTAGCCCAGGCAAACTCACAGCAATCCTCCTGCCTCAGCCTACTGAGAGCTGGGGTGAGAGGCATGCACCACTATGCCTGGTGGAGTTCTGTCCAGCCTAAAAAGCACACCCTGCTTCATGCTCAAAACCCATGAAAATTCTCGCAATGCAAATCTAGGATCTCATTAAAAATGCTCTGACTACAGGGAAGGAGTGAAGGAAATCAAGGATGGTTCAACCTCAGGAAATCTACTCACTGCATTGGTGTGAGAATGAACTAGTAATCTGGGAACAAATGGCCAATCTATAATAAATTGAAAATGTGGGTAACTTTCTGACCCAGCCTTTGGCTCCCCAGATACACCTTTACAGAGACACTGGCAGGGGTGTCCAAGGAGACAGCTTGCATTTGCCCACATTTAAAAATTGGAACCAACATCCATCACCAGACAAATTTATAAAGAATTGTGTGTGATGTCATCCTATCAGAGAACAATATTCAGCCACGAACATGAAGGAATTTGAACTACACGCCATGCTATGGGTGAAGTTCAGAAAGCCACTGAGGAAAATAAGTAGGCTCAAGAAGAAATTTATATTTCCATGATTGGACATTTAAAGACATATAAAACAGATATATGTCAGCTGGGGGTAAATATATAAGTGCCAAATACATATCTATACAGCAGTTCTACTGAACATCACTTACGATTCAATGTGATTCCTACCAAAACACAATGGCTATTTTTCCCCAGAAACAGAAAAGCCAACCCTCAAATTTATATGGATTACAAGGGGATCCAGATAATCCAAACAACTGAAAAAGAGTAACAAAGTTGATTTATACTTCCCAATATCTAAACTTACTACAAACTTATGGTAATTATAACACATTGCTACTAGTATAATAGAGTGGGACCGAGGGGCTGGAGATTCAGCTCAGTGGTAGAGCACTTGCCTATCAAGCCCCAGGCCCTGAGTTTGATCCCCAGTACCCTCCCCCCCCAAAAAAAACCAAACAATAGAGTGGAACAGAAATGAGAATCCAAATTAAACTTACAGATCTACACCAAGAGACTTTTTTTGTGCCAGGGATCAAACTCGGGGCCTTGTGCTTGTTAGGGAAGCACTCTAACCACGGAGCTAAATCTCCAGCCCACAAGAGACTTTTGATAATAATGTCAAGACCATTCAAAGAATCACTTCCAACAAGTGGGGCTGAAAAAAAGTGTTATTCACACCTGTAATACCAGTACTCAGGAGGCTGAGGCAGGAGAATCACCACAAGTTTGAGGCTACCCTGGGCTATATAGTGAATTCAAGATCAGCTTGAACTACGTGGTGAGACCCTGTCTCAAAAAACAAACAAACAAAAAATTGGAGCCATGACAACTGAATGTCCACATGGAAAAGAAGGGCGTTAAATCCCTACCTCACACCACTTTATGGTTTAGAACTAAAAGTTCCACCCAAACCTCGTGAGTGTGGAGGGCGACTGGATCATGGAGTAGTACCATGTGCTTCTGTGGATCCATCCGTGGCTGAGGCCGACAGCTGACTGTGGTGTTTGGAGGCGGGTCCCGGCTGGAAGAGATGGTCACCGAGGTGACCTGAAGGCTGCATTCCTGTCTGGACCCCTCCCCTGTCACCCTGCTTCCTGGCTGCCATGTGGCGCCCTTCCCCCACCAGGCCTCTCTCTGTCTTAGCTTTTCTAGAGTCAATGGTTTGCAAGAGAGCAGATTTAATACAGGACATTTGTAAGTTATAATATTCACCCACATGCCAAATACAGGAAGAGTGCCGAATGTCCATCTAGGCTCTGGAGACCCGAAAGACCAATCAAGGGCTCGGACCCCACAGCACTGTCCCATGCACGTCTGTGTCTGCAGATGACGGCTGAAGAAATCTTTACTAGAACCAGGATACGATGCTCGCAGCAGAGATGACACCAGAGCTCCCCGGAAGCAACAGCAGCCATCCTCCAGGACAGCGAGGCCCCGAGCTCCTTCCTCAACAAGAACAGCTGAGTTCCTTTCAGGAGAACCAGCCACAGCTGAGCTTCTCCTGAGACACAGCCTGCCAACTAGCTTCTGCTCCCGTTCTGCTTTATGTTGTGTCAGCAACAACCCTCAGGTGGATCCTCTATGCCCAGCATCACACCAACTCAGTCCGGCTGGGTGTTCCGGCTCAAGGTGACCACAGTAAGTCCACCACAGCGTCTCTGTGCCGTGCTGCCTGGGAGCCACTGAGCATGGGTGGAATCGACCCTCCTCGAGGTGTGGAGTATTTTGTCCCAGCGACAGGAAAGCAGCTGATTAATACCATATGCCAAAATTAATTCACCATAGATCAAAGACCTAAATGTGAAAGCTAAAACTGTAAAACTCTTAGAAAAACTCATCTTTAAGTAAATTCAGGGTAATTTATTCCTTCTGGGCAGAAGGAAGGGGAGTGTAGTAAATAAAGTGCACACAGGTAAATTCACCTAAAGGTGGAGAATTTTGTTTTTAAGTTGGGCATTAAATATATGATAACCATCACAGCAGTATAGTGGAATAAAATAATAAATCAGTAGGGGGTTGGGGATTTAGGTCAGGGGTGGAGCTTTTGCCTAGCAAGCACAAGGCTCTGGGTTCTATCCCCAGCACCAAAAAATAATCAATAGAAGAATATAATCTTTAAAACATTTTTTAAATTTGAAAATACTCAGGAAAGTAACAAAACAAAGAAACTTCCATAGCTTCATGTATTAATTTGATGAAGCTAAAATTAGAAATATTGGCAGATGATCAGCACATGGGGCTGGGGTGCCGCTCAGTGGCGAGCGCTCCTCTAGTGCGAGTGAAGGCCCGAGTTCCATCTCCAGCCAAAAAGAGGAGTGGAGGAGGAGGAAGGGGAAGAGGAACAGGGGGAGGGGGAGGAGAAGGGGCCCCGGGACCAGTTAGTAAATATTTTAGGCTCTGCAGACAACTAATCATCAAATGAGTGGTCATGACTGTGTTGCAATAAAACTTTATTAAACATCTGGTGGGCTGCCTTTGGCCACCGGCCACAGTCAGTCGATGCCCAATTCACAGAATCACGCCCACTACATTGAAAAACGAGGCGGGGAACATGCACAATCAGAGCAAACACGGTGAAGCAGGACCAGGAAGTGAGAGGCATGCTGGGAGAAGAGAAAACATCCATCGGCACAGCAGATCCTGGGCGGGCGCGCTGTGCGCAGAAATCTCTGTGGTTTCTGGTGCCAAAGGCCGGGACGTCTGGACCACGGCGCCAGCCTCCAGTAAGGGCCTTTGTGGTTTGTCACATAACAAGCAACACGTGTGGGACAGAGCGACCAACCAGGCCAAACCGATCATTTTACCAGACACCCAGCACAGCAATTCACCCGCTTGCCTGTGCGGAGCCCTCAGGACCTAATCAGCTCCCAACCACGACCCTTGTTTTTTCTTACGGTACTGGGGGTTGAACTCGCGGCCTTCACACTGAGCTGCATCTCAGCCCTTTGTACTATTATTATTCCTTTTTTTTAATTGGTGTTGGGGATGGCACTCAGGGCCTTGCACTTGCTAGGCAAGCATTCTCCCACTTAAGCTGAATCCCCAAACCCTTTTTTATTTTTTGAGACGGGGTCTCACTATGTTGCCTAAGCTGGGCTCGAATTTGCAGTCTTCCCACCTCTGCCTCCCAGAGTTCTGGAATGATAGATGTGTGCCCACACAGACAGCCAAGGTCCCACCTTTTAATACTATTACAATGACAATTAAATGTCAACATGAGACGGGGAAGGGTTACTCAGACCCCTCTCTGCCCCCACAAAGTCAAGCACGTTTCACTGGCTATTTTCTCATCTTTATGCTAACCCTAACTCCTTTCTGAATTGCAACTGCTTATTTGAGAAAAGAGATTTTTAAGGTCTTTTTATTTAAATTTCTATCTACCAATCTACTTATTTATCATGGTGCTGGGAAGGGAACCCAGGGCCTTCCTTTTTTCTTTTTTTTTTTGAGACAGAGTTTTGCTATGTAGTTCAGGCTGGCCTTGAACTCATGGCAATCCTCCGCTTTGGCCTCCCGAGGGCTAGGATTATAGGCATGAGGCACCACGCCTGGCTACCAGGGCCTTCAAATATGCTATGCGAGCATTCACCACTGAGCTTCAACCCAGCCCTTTTTATTTCTTTATTTGGAGACAGGGTCTCACTCGTTACCTCACCCAGGCTGGTCTCCAGCTTTACCGCCCTCCTGCCTCAGCTTCTTCAGTGGCTGGGATTACAGGAATGTGCCACCACGCCCTACAACAAGTCACTTTACTTTTTTATTTTTTAGCCATGGTCTCACTATGTAGCCCAGACGGACCTCAAATCACAGTGATCCTCCTGCCTCAGCCTCCCGAGTGCTGGGACTACAGGCGTGCACCACCACGGCCCTCTGAGTCACTTTTTTTTTTTTTATCACGAGGACATGTACAAGTTTCTCCTGGCCTAAGTCGAGTATGAAATACAAGTTTCAGAAAAAAAGAGAGGAAACAAGAAAGGAAGTAATAGTAAAATGAATGGTGGAACAATATTCTCACAGGCTCAGAATACCTCTTTACAATCTATCCTGTAATCACAAAAGGGAAAATGAATTAACTAGGACAGTGGGACCAGAGTGTCCCCAGCAAGCTATGTGTGGAAGGCTTGGCTCCCAGTTCAGTGATATTGAGAGGTTGTGAGACCTTTAAGAGGTGGAGCCTGTGGGGGAAGTGAGGTCACTGGGGGCGTGGTCCTGGACGGTGGGGCGGGGCCACACAGAGGATTGTGGGTCAGGGGGTCTCTTCCTCTTCCGCCCTCGGCTGTGTCCTGCCGCTGTGGTTGCCCCCTCGCCAGAAGCAGCCAGACTGAGCAGCCAAGAACTGAACCCTCTAAAATCGTGAGCCGAATAAACTTTCCTCCTGTGAGCGGGTCCTCTGGAGCTCTGGGCACAGTGACAGAAGCCCCCACCGCCATGACCAAGGGACCCAGAAGGGCCCCGTGTCGCCTCTGTGACCTCCCCAGGAGGCGCCGGGCCCATCGGGAGCCCTCAGCCGAGCTCCAGCAGGATTCCTGCGCAGTCTGCACTGAGCGCGCCCTGGAGCCAGCTGGGCCTGTCCCAGCCGCCTCCGCATGGCCCACAGCGAGGGGACTGCAGGGGGCATTGGGGAGGAAGCGCCCAACAAACGATTAGCAAGGCCAATCCCAGCACCCTGGGAGGCTGAGGCAGGAGGATGTCAAGTTCTGGAGCCCAACCTGGGCGACTCAGCAAAACCCTGTCTCTAAAAAACAAAAAAAAAGGGGGGGGGCTGGCCATTTACCTCAGTGGTTAGAGTGCTTACCTCGCAAGCACAAGGCCATGAGTTCGATCCCCAGCACCAAAAAAGAAAGAAAGAAAAAGGGCTGGGATGCACCTCAGTGCAAAGGCCCTGGGTTCCATCCCCAGCTGACCCTAAAGGGAGCACCAGGGGACTTGTGGTCAAGTTAGAAGACGGCACTGGTGGGAAGTCACCATTCTGGGGTTAGCAGTGTGGAGGGCAAACTGCTCTCTGTGCCCACAAATTCTACCAACAGGGAGCATAAAGAGTTCTTTAAGATGAGGGCTCACTGTGTGGTCCAGGCTGGCCTCGGATTTGCAATCCTCCTGCCTCGGCCTCCCAAGTGCTGGGACGAGAGACTTGCACCACCACACCTGGCTCAGATCAAAAACATTCTTGAAAAAGCTGCACCTGGACTGAACGTGTATTGCCTTTCTTCCTTGTCATGATCCCCTAAATAAAACTGTGTAACAACCATCTCCATAGTGCTGATACTGTATCATGTATCCTAAACCATCCTGAGATGATGTAAAGTCTGCAGGAGGTCATGCCTGTGATCTTAGCACTCAGGAGGCTGAGGCAGGAAGATCACCAGGAGTCTGAGACCAGCGTGGGCTATACAGTGAGTTCCAGGCCAGCCTGAACTGCATAATGAGATGCTGTCTCAAAAAAAGAAAAAAAGCCCTGAAGGAGCGCAGTGTTTGAGGGCAGCGTGATGGAGCACACCCTGTTCCCACCACTCAGCTCCACATCATCACTGTAAGGGGCCCAGAAGGCTGGGAACACACCTTCCCCACTTTCCTCCATCTATGTGGCAGGCCTGGGGAAGGCACTGGGACATTGTCACCTGGGGTGCGGGGAAGGGAAGAGGAGGAACAGAAGGAGGCTGCAGGCTCCATCCAATTAAAATTTAAAAAGCTCCTTTTATTTTCTTTATCTTGAGTCGGGGTCTCCCTAAGTTGCCCTAGCTGGCCTCAAACTTGAGATTCTCCTGCCTCCACCTCCCGAGTTGCTGCGATTACTGGTGTGCACCACCATGCCCGGTGGGTTCTGGCCTCTGACTGCATATCCTGAAGATGAGATTCACAATGCAGGAGGCTCTGGTTTTATCGTCCACTCTTCTTCATTGCTGTATAATATTCCCGTGTGAATTGACTATGTTCATCTGTTGCGCTGCAGATAGATGTCTGGATTGTTTCTGGTCTGGGACTAAGACTGCTTGGAATGTTTTTGTACAGAGGCTGGAATGTTACAGAATGGTTTCCACGATCCCAGGTATACTGGGGTTTGACTTGACACCTTCAGCTTTACAGCACCACCAAACCACATCCACACCATCCTTCTGCTTCCACTCTGTTACACTGTTCCATAGTTTAGGAGCTATTTAACCCTTTATTAGCAGACAGACTGTGTAAGATGATTTCACCCCACTGTGGGATAACATCCAGGAGCAGCTTTAAGGTCAGCCTGGCTGTAGGAGGCCCATGAGCACAGGTACTAAATGCATTTTTGGCCAGGTGTAGTGGCATGTGCCTGTAGTCCCAGTACTCGGGAGGCTGAGGCAGGAGGATTGTAATGAGTCTGAGGCTGGCCTGGGCTACAGAGCTCAAAGCCAGCCTGAACTACAAAGCAAAAAAAAAAAAAAAAAGTGCATTTTCAACTTACAATATCAATGAGTTTACTGGGACATTACCCTGTCATAAAACAGGTATCTACATTCTACAAAGAAACGGAATATTACACACCAATGATTAAGAACCAAGCGTTAGATTACCGGTCCCTCAGCTTGCCCTGCTTTACAAACAACCAGCCTGAAAAGTTCAAGTCCTTAGGCAGGCAAACTCTCATTACCATAATTTTGTTTCCTTTATATTTATTTTTATGGTTATCTATCTTGGAAAGCAAATAAAGCTTTTTAAATTCTTTTCATGAATAAGAAAAATGAGCGTCCGACCCAGACCACAAAACTTCAGGAAAACATCCTGCTGGATAAAGTCAAATACAAGGGTCCATCGGCCTGGAGATTAAAATAGTTCTTTTTTTCAAAAAATCTCAAAAGCCCTTTTCCTTACCCGCTCAGCCTGTAACTGCTGAATTCATGAAAATCCAGAAGAAACGGGGGAAAGAGAGCTACAAATTCTCATTCTCTCTTTGCATTTCAATCAGGGCAGACAAAGGGCTCCAGGCAGGCTGTGCTGGGCTGCAGGCAGGCGGCCACCCCACAGAGGCCAGCTGGGGCTTTATCTGAGCCGAAGCTGCGCGGCCCTTTCCGAGCACAGGGCTGGCCGAAGCCCCTGAATGGCGCGAGGACTGGGCCCCGGATTCCGGCCCTGGAGGCCCGGCCGGGCCTAACCCCCTCCTCCCCACCGCGGGGTCCCCACGGACTCCAAGCCGAACGGCGACCAGGACTGCGGAGGACGTGGGTGCTGCATCCCGTGCTAAGCCTGCATCCCATCTTCCCGCCACCCTGGCTTCCCATCCCGAGGCCCTGTGGGCTCCCGGCCCAGCGGAGCCCTGCACCCTCAGACGACCAGGAACGCACAGGGAGAAGCCAGAGCCCTCATGAGGGCAGGACAGAGTGGCCACGGCGGCAAAGAGTGTGGCAGGCTCTTGACAATGTCTGCACAGCATGACTCCCAGCAGCCTAGTTGGGGACTGACCACGTGTGCATCAAGGGACAGATAGACACGCCTAGTGCGGTCTAGCCGTGCACTGGAATATTATTCAGCCAGGAAAAGGAGTGAGGCTGGGACACCCAGAACAACATGGACGGCGCTTGGGGACACCATGCTCAGTGAGAGACGCCAGACACAGAGGGCACACAGTGTGGGCTCCGTGGACAGGAAATGCCCAGGATAGACAGGAAGTGGCCTCGGGAGTGCGGGGTCTGAGGAGGGGCCGGGTGACTCCTCATGGGGATGAACAGGGCTTGCTTTTGGGGTCATGGCAAAATTCTGAAGTCAGAAAACAGCAATGTTGTACAACTCTGAATTACTGAAAACCACTGAAGTTCTGAGGGTCGGGCTTCCGAAATGGTCCCCAAATCATTTTTGTAACCCTCTAGAAACCCCCCAGGTGAACTGGCGCAGCGCCTGCCCCGGCTCTTGCCATGCGACCTCAAGTCTCTCATGCTGCCCCTCCCCCCACCTCGAGCTCCTCTCCGCCAACCTGGCTCCAAGTCCCACTGCAGCTGGTGGCTATTTGTGGCCATCGGTTTCCCTCTAGGGGGCAGTGAGGTCCCCAAAGGCTGGGGGCGGGGGATGGCAGGAGCTGAAAGACAGCCCAGTATTCATGGTGGCCTCAAGCCCAACCTTCCCCAAGATCCTCCGCACCAGACCTCCCTTTTGTATGGCCATGGAGCCCGCCCCTGAGAACAGCTGGATGCGGCTTTGGTCACTAGTCACCAAACTCTTCCATGAGACAGGCCTGTCCTCGACACAGAGCTCGGTGACCAGGGACAGGGCCCACTTAGACCCCAGATACCAGGGCCACACGGAGCATCAAGACCAGTTGGAATGGAAATCTCACCTCCAAGTGGCGCAGATGCTCTGGGGGAGGCCAGGACTGGGGAGGCGTCCTCCATGGGGGGGTGTCTTTAAAATAACCAAGGGGGCACACACCTGTGCTCCTAGCATTTGGGAGGCTGAGGCAGGAGGAGCACAAGTTCAAGTCCAGCCTGGGCGACATAGCAACAGAGGGAGAACTTGTTTCAAGGTAAAAAAATAAAAAAGGGCTGGGGCTGGAGCTGGGGGTGAAGGCCCTGGGTTCCATCCCCAACACCAGATCGAGCACTGTGCTGGCCAGTGCACCGGCCTGAGCCAAGTCCAAGACGCCGGGTCGGACAGAGCTGGCCACTGTCTCCCTGCCACCCTCTACCCCCTGGTACTTTTTTTTGGTTTTTGAGCCAGAGTCTATGTAGTCCAGCCTGCCCTTGAACTCACTATACAATCCAGGCTGGCTTTTAACCTGCAGTGAACCTCCTGCCTCAGCCTCTCATGTATTTTCTTAATTAAAGTTAACCTCCGCCACCAGGATAAAAACGACTCCTCATTGTGATCTGGGCTATTTATGTTTGCGGTGCTGGAAATTTTTACGTCCTAAGCAAGCGCTCACCACTGACCTACAGCCCCCAGCCCTTTTAATTTTGAGACAGGCGCTCGCTAAATTGCCCACATGGGCCTCAATCTGGAGATCCTCCTGCCTCAGCCCCTCAGAGGTAACAGGTTTATACCACCACACCTGACTTTTTAAAAAATTATAATTTAAATAAAGCTTAGTATTGTTTTTGGAAGGCAGGGGGAAATCCCATCTTGGCGGAAGGAGAATCATAAATCACAGTCAGCACAGGTAGTGGAGAGACTCGAGCCGGGCCCACAGCCTGCTGCGACTGCTTATCTCATTAGGGTTTAATTAAGAATTCTGTCGCGCAGCCTCGCCCTCATTATCGCCAGGCGCAGCCGCCTGGTAATCTTTCTCCACCGTGCCTAGGAGGGTCTGGTCCAAGACATGCGCTAATGAATTTACACATCTCTCATTGTGAGCTTTAATAAAATTAGCCCACACAGAAGATGAGCACCAAAATGTGAACTTCTAGGGGCACATTTGCTGTCGATCACAACCGTCTCCAGCGGGACCGGGCGCCGCGGGGGACCTTGGGAACATCACTGAGCTGCATCCTCAGACCTTTTTATTATTTTGAGTCAGGGGCTTGCTAAATTGCTCAGGCTGGACTTGAACTTGCGACCCTCCTGCCTCAGCCTCCCGAGTGCCAAGATGACCGGCCTGCATCACCAGGCCCAGCCAGGGGAGGCGATTTTAACCTGACGCCTGTGGGAGGACCAGAGCTGGGCAGGAAGCAGGAGAGCGAGGCCAGCCGGGACGCAGCGCTCTAGGTCTGTTGTGTTAGAACAAAATGCCCCAACCCGGGTGTCTCCGAGAAAGAGAAGTTCATTTTCTTACGTTTCTGGAGGCCTGGATGTCCAGGGTCCGGCACCTGAAGAGCTGGCTGGGCCCGCGCGGCTCTGAGCTCAAGAAGCCTCTTCTTTATTGTTGATTTTTGCAGCTGGAACCCAGAGCCTCCACCGTGTGGGGCAAGCGCTCCAGTTCCAGCCCAACTCTATTTTTATTTTGAGACAGGGTCTCACTAAGCTGCCCAGGCTGCACTCAAACTTTCGACCCTCTTGCCTCAGCCTCCGCAGCAGCCGCGATGACGCCGCGGCCTGCACGCCCGTGCGCGGCTGTTTTAAGGGCCTCAGTCAGCACCAGGAGCCGGAACTGACGGGCAGTGAAGGCCCCACCTGGGTTTGGTTTTCTTCCCCTCTGTCTCTCTTCTTTTCTTGCCGTGCTGGAGCTCAGGGCCTTTGCACATGCTCGGTGAAGCGCCCTCCCCGAGCTGCACCCCAACTCTCCATTAATGCACCCACATCCACCCTGAAGTTGCCACTCTCACAGACTCAGGGCCCCACTCGGGGCACGGGGTGCGGGGGAAGGCGCCCGAAGGGCGGGGCGCCGGGGGGCGGGGGCTCTGGGGGCGGGGCTCTGGGAGGGGCGGGGCCCGAAGGGCGGGGCCAGCCCAGATGCCCGCGCCTGCGCCCTGAGCTGCGCTCTGGGCCCCGCCCGCACTGCGCGTGCCCCAGGCCCTCGGCGAACCTTCGCCTGCAGCCGCAAGCGCAGCCGCCAGGGGGCGCCGGAGAGCTCCCTGGGGCGTCAGTGGCAGGCCGGATCCAAAGGGGCGCTGAAGCCTTGGGCTGAAAGACTCCGACTCCCAGGCTGCTTTGCAGCTGGACTCCCAGCCCGGCTGGAGCAACGTAGCCAGAACCTGTCTCAAAATCAGCAGGGTTGGGGGTAGAGCTGAGGGGCGAGCACTAGGCGGGCGTGCAGGAGGTCCTGGGGCCCAGCCTGGTGGGCTCCTTCTCACCCGGCCCGGGGTGTCTGTGATCACCTACCACAAAAATTATGCCCCTAAATCCTTGTTTCTGGGCCCCTAAATTCCACAGTAACTGTGGCTCCAACAAGGTCAGCCAGGCAGCTGGAGGTAATTTTAGGCTGGTTGGCGTCATCCGTGGCCATCAGGGCTTCTTTCCTCTTCTTTCTCCATCCTCCACAGTGTAACCCTTTTACCTTCCAAGTTGTTTCAGGATCCAAGCTGGCTGTTAAGCTCCAGCCATTGCACCTGCATCCCAGACAGCAGAAAGGCAGACAGAGAAATGAAGCAAATGATGCCGTTTTCAGTGGGAGCAGTTTCCTCCCTAGAAATCTCTGCCCTTCTGCTAGCACCTCAGAAGCCAGAATCGATCACATTCACACACACACACACACACACACACACACACACA
>PVJO010018471.1:0-36644 GCA_004026905.1 Hystrix cristata | reverse complement strand
AGGACAAAGGGGTAGAATAGATATTTTGTTTAAAAAAGAAAAAAGAGATAGTATTCAAAAGAGAGAACTAGATAGGGAAAAGGGGGATAAAGAAGAAGGTTAAAAGAAAAGTAAGATGAAAGGGGAAAAAATGGTAAAGTGTAGCTACACTTGTTGCAAATAGGGAGGGGTGGGTGAATGGAAGGGAGGGGAGGGGAAGAGGGGAGGGAAGAGGGGGGAAAACCAAGATGTATCATGTACAGGTACAAAATAACCATGTTGATTATGATCATTATGTATACAATGTACCAATACATGTTCTTGGTAAAAACAATAAAAAAATTAAAAAAATGAAAAAATAAAAAAATAAAAATAAAAAAAGGGCTAGGGATGTAGCTCAGTACAGAGGCCCTGGGTTCACTTCCCAGTATTGGGAAAAAAAACTACTCATTGCCTTTGCGCAAATATTTTTGCAGACTAGATACCTAGAAGCACACATCCTGGGTCACAAGAAATGTGTCTTTTTCATCATAGCAGCTACTGCAAATTAGCTTAGCACCCCTCCAGGGTGGCTGCCCCTCCCAGAAGCGCAGGACAGCGTGGTGCTTCCTTGAGTCCCAGCCAGCACTCGACAGTAACAGAGACAGATATTTCCTCCCATCTGATGGGTAAAATTGGGTCAGCATTCTAAAGAATCATATTCTCCAGATTATTAGTGAGGCTGGTTTTTTTTTTTTTTTTGAGGCTGGGTTTTTTAATATGCTGATTTTCCATTTGAATTTCTCCTGTAAATCGTGTCTTTATAAACTTTGCCCATTCTTCCGTTGTGCTATTTATTTTATTCTTACTAATTTGAAATATTTCTTTATGCAGGAGATGGGTCTTTTTCATTTTAAAGTATTCCTAGTTTAGGAAGAGCTTTTAAATATCAAGCATGTTGTTGGGCTTAATTGGTTGCTTTTTCAGCATCTAGTGAGATGATCAAGTGATATTTATTTGACCTATTGATATGAGGCACCTGTAATTGTAAGAACTTTGAAAAGCAGAGCAGTGAAATATTGGCGGGCAAAGAGAATGAAGTCAGTGTGAGGCTTCTCAGAGCGTGTGTGGAGGGCGTGTCTGGAAGAGAGTGGCGGTCTGCCTTAGAAAACACTGAAGCCGATAGAGGCTGGTAGGGGCATTGCGGGTCGGAGCTTTGTCCTTTAGGCAAGGTGGAACCACTGTGGAATTTTGAACAAAAGCTAACTGTACAATTTAAGATTAATATAGTGATGGTGGTGGAGGAAGAAGAAAATAAAAGCAAGGAGAGGACCTAGATATGCAGGAATACAATAAAGACAGCCTTTCCATACACTGACCCTATAAGGAAGTAGAAAAGAAGAAAGGATGATGAATAAACCAAGATGACTCTGATGAGCCCAGACAGAAAGTCGCCTCAGGGAGGAAGGGCTCCTGCGTTAGCATAAATATGAGCATGTTACAGATCTGGGGAGCCGTGTAGGCAGGGTTAAAGCTGCAAAGCACTGTTGGGTTATACAAAAGGTCCGAACTGTACAAAGTGAATTACGACAACAGACATAAGAGTATGTAGGGACTTGTTTTCTGTAGGCAAATGATGTAAAGCTGATAGATGACAAAGGGGAAATGTACTTCATCAAGTACATTTTATTTTGCTTTCTGATTGGCAATGCCAAGGAAAAGGTTTTCAGACTGCGACGGAGTGTGAGATAGAACAATACGGTAGCTGAAGAGAGTGCAGAAGGAGAGAAGAAACCTTCAGAAAGCATCTTTCTGCTCTCAGTGGTCTGTGCTCCAGGGACCGGAGGGAAATTTCAGAGATATCTTGGCTTCTGTTGTACCGTTAGAGCTTGCAGGACACTGCTTTAAAACAAGGAGTGGGGATGTGTGAGCAAATGGAATTCCTAATTTAAAAAAAAATGTAGATTTCATGAACTGCAAATCAGTGATGTTAATGTTACTTTGGGGCAAGATCCCAAGATAGCATAAGAAGAGGATGACTTGTGGGTCGCTTGCTGGTAGAGTGAATTCCACATCCCTTCAAGGGTGCAAGCCGATGGCCGTCATTCTCTTTTGGGGAAGTATTCTAGGCATTGTGCAGATGTTCTGTGCAAATGTTCATATGCATTATTGTGTGATTGGCTCTGAAGTCCCTTCTGATTTTGCAATTTTACAACCTTAGGACAGTGTTGGTGTGAACGGGAAAGAAGAGCTTGCAGATACAAGATGGTGATGTTGTACCTAACAGAGTGGAAAGAACTGGAAGAAGATGGAAGAAACCTAACTTACTCAATAAAAGCTAGTCATACCCTCAGATAGCCTGGAGGAAGACTTTCCCACCTTCTAAGCCCCGAGGACCAGGACTATCCCCAAACAGTAGATGGCTGCACTTCAAAAGAAGCCTGAAATCAACGTCTTTCATAGGAGTTTTGGGACTTGCCAAGGACAAAAATTTCAAATGGAATGTTAATGATGCTCAGAGAAGAAGAGCGCTGGGTCTCACACAGGTCTCTTTTCAAGCAGGGCCTCCGACACAGGCCTGCTGAGGACCCCGGGGACGTGGGCAAGGCACATCCTGGGAAGCAGGCCCAGGACACAGTCCAGGAGAAGAAGTTAAAGAGCAACAGTGAGAACCGGGTGGGGTCATGGAGGGGAAGGAAAGGTGAGGACAAAAGGAGCCGCTGCACCACTGGGAAGGCCCTGCCCGCGCGGAGGAAGGCTTGGGAGCTAGTTCTAAGGAGAGGGGAGAGTTGGGGACTATGAGACCTGGACTCTAATGCTGGCGGTGCCCTTGTGGGTGGCATCTTACCACTCTGCTTCCTTCCTGTTACCATGCACAGGCGCCCTGTTAGCCTAAAAGTGCTCGGGGGCTTAAGGAAAAATACAGCTCCCGATATTTAAAGATGCTGCCTGGGTGCGAAGTATTTGTTTCTGTTTCCTTATTTGCAGGGCCGGAAGAGGGAGAATTGGTAACAAGAGGGCAGAGAGGAAGGTGAGAAGTGAGACTGGCCAAGCCGCTTGGCTCGGCTGCGACATCCTGGGAAACCTGGAGGGCGGGGATCTGGCCCAGGGCACATGTCTGCGGCCCCTCGACCAGCCGGGCACCCGAGCACCCAGCGGACCCGGTTGTCCCTTCTCCAGTCGATCCCTTTGCGGAATCCAGGGGCGGAAAGCGAGGCGCGCCCCTCCCCCACTAGATGGCACTGAAACGCCTTGTTCAGATTTTCAAAATGCAGGAAGGAGAGGGGGAAAAAAAGACAAAAAGAATATGGTGGAGGTGCGCTCTAGAAGCCCCGTGGTGCAACGCCCCCTCCCCCCCTTTCTCCAGGGCAGCTCTTTACCAGGCAGTGCGAGACCTCGACTTTGGAGAGAGGGTGACAAAGAAGGGAGGCCGTTAGAGCGAGCACCCTGGTATCCGGAGCTGGGAGGGAGGCTCCCCGCCTTTGCGGCGCGGTCTCACGTGAGCGAGGCGGGGGGCGGGGGGCGGGACGCAGCGGGCTCTATCGAGGCCCACTCGCGCCAGGTCTGGGATCCTGCAGAGCCAAAATGCAGCCGCTACCTACGTAGAATGAGAACTCTGTACCGAGGGTGCCTTTGATCCGCTCGCCCCTCCCCAAAGCGCAAGCCCCCAACGTTTCAAAACATCTAACCGTCCCTAATCCCCCAAGAAAATGCTCTCCTCAAGAAAGGATCGGTCCAGTTTCTTCTTTCTTTTTCTGCTGTGGAGAGAGGGAAAGTGGAGGTGGGTGGGGGTCGGGTTGGCACTGGACTGGGGCCGGCCGTGAACCCCGCGATCGCTCCCTGCTCAGCCCCGGGTGGAAATGCTTGCAGTAAGCAAGGCAATGCGTGTGGCTTTGGGTGTGTGTGCTTGAAGATCAAATGCACCCAAGACACCAGCGACTGAAACCCGGGGTCGCTCAGCTCCTGTAAGAGCTCTCTCTGCAACTGGCAGTCTTTTCTTTAAAGCACTGTGGTGGATTGGAGGGACTTTTTCACGGCCCCGAAGAAACAGATGTAGGCATCATCCCTAGATATATAAGAATACATGTAAACATGCTACATGCCACATATATGTATATGTGCATAAATATGGATGTGGTTGGGCAACATACCTTACCTAGACACCATTGACTTGCCTGGCCAAAGAATAAGGCTGAGACATTTCGTGCCTGGGAAATGGTGCGGTTTATCTTTAAGAAGGCTAGAAAAATAAGAGATGAGGCTCACGTTGCACGGATGACATCACTAGCTTTTGGCCGCGCGCTCTGTGTTCTCGTCGGTGGGTTTTAGCCAAGGCTGCAGCGCCGGGCGCCCGAGCGAGCGAGCGAGCGCGGCAGCGGCTTCTCCAGCGCCTGCACCCAGGCGAGGCGACGTCTCCAGCTCCCGGGGCGCAGCCTGGGCTCCCGCTCCTCCCAGGCACCTGCCGAGCCGGGCGAGGCCTCGGAGCCGCCGCGGCTGGGGAGGAGGCAGGGAGGGGAAGCCAAACCACTCGTCTCCCTCCCCCACCGTCGCCCCATTCACCTCGGAGATCGTCGCGTGCCGGGAGTCTGATCGCCCGACGCCGAGGCCGGGACCGGATTCGCTCCGTGCTGCTGCCCGGGAAGCCGGCGTCTCGGCGCCCGGGCGGGCGGTGAAGAGAATGGTGCAATCGCAGAGCTGCTGACCCCGGCTGGGCAGAGCGGATCCGGCTCTAGAGTGCCGGGCTCAGGTGGCGGGAGAAGGGGGCGGGTTTTCCTCCCTGCCCGCAGCGTTTTCGTTGCACCTGGATTGCACGCTCCCGGGCCGCGGGAGCCACACGAAGTGAGGCGGAGGCAGGTCTGGAGGTGGCCGAGTGGACACTCCAGGAAGAAGGCGCGGGAGAGCGCGGCGTGACGCCCGGGGACCTACGGCGCGCCCTGTCCATGGTGTTGAAGGCGCCCCGCGCCGCGCGCCCTGCCCGGTGCGCCTTCATCTGCGCAGCCCGTCTCTCGTGCCGGTGCGCGGCCGCCCGTTCTCTGCCAACCCCGGGCCAGAACTCGTCCCGTAGCGCCGCTCGGGTGTCCGCGCCTTGCGCTTGAATGGCGAGGTCGGAGGCCGGCAGCCGGGGAGCTCGCGGGGAACGGTGGGCAGAGACCGCGCGTCCGCGGGAAGCCCGCCGCTGAGCGCCCCGCGCGGGCCGGCGAGGGACCTGCCGGGGACCCGAGGACGGAGATCTCGCCAAGCCCCGACCCAGGGAGGAAGCTCGCTTCTGGGTGCGCGTCTCGGGGCTCCGCTCGCAGACCGGAAGGGGGCGAGCCCCTAGAGGTAGATCCGGGCGGGACTCGGGGCGGCCGGCCCCGGCGCCCGGCGGTCTCCTCGGCCGGCGGGCCGCGTCGCGGGCGTAGACGAGCGGCTCTCCCGGATCGCACCGCCCCGTCCCCTCAGTCTCCCACGGCCTCTCGGCTGCACGGACTCCGCAGCGAGCTCCCCCGCCGCCGAGGGCGCTCGGGCTCGGGTTTCCGGCGCCGGGCCGCGCGCAGAGGCCGCGGGTTCCGAGCAGTCGCCCCCTGCGGGGCGGGGAGGGGGCGGGAGGCCGCCGCGTGGAGTCCGCCGCGCCAGCGGCCGCGCCTGTCCCGGAGGATGCCCGGGCGTCCGCTCAGAACTTTTTAGGCCGCCCGCCGCCGTCCCCGCAGTCCCCGGGCCGAGGGCCCCGCTGCCGCCGCCCCCACCCCCAGCTCGGCGCCGCCGCTGGTCCCCGGCGGGCGCGCGGAGGAAGCCAGGCCGCGGCGGGTCATGCCCAAGGTGTAGGCGAGGCGGAGGCATGGCTGCCGGAAGGTTGCTGCTCTACACGGGCCTCTCGCTAGCGCTCTGCGCCCTCGGCATGCTGGCCGTGGCCATCTGCTCGGACCACTGGTACGAGACGGACGCCAGGAAGCACAGGGACAGGTGCAAGGCCTTCAACACGCGCCGGGTGGACCCCGGCTTCATTTACAACAACAACAACAACTTGCCGCTCCGGGCCAGCCGCTCGCGCCTGGACCGCTGGGAGGGCAAACTCCTCCGGGCCCGGAACCGCCGGCAGCTCTTCGCCATGAGCCCGGCCGACGAGTGCAGCCGGCAGTACAACTCCACCAACATGGGCCTCTGGAGGAAATGCCACCGGCAGGGCTTCGACCCCGAGATCGCCGCCCTCATTCGGAAAGGTAAGCGCGAGGCGCGAGGCGTGGCGCTGCGGAGAGCCTGCGCCTCCGGTAGGCCCCGCAGCCCCTCGCCTCCCTCTCGGCTCTCCCAAATCCCGGCTCTAGGCGGTGCCGTATCCTGGCTGAGCCTGCCACACCGGTGCCGGCGACAGAGTGCGCGAGAGGCTTTCCTCTCTGCCGGCCTCTGGTCTTGCGCTCGTCTGTCCAGACTGGCCTGGAATCTCCTGGCCCAGGGCTTTTATCCTGGATAATGTTTCGTGAGCTTCACAGAAGAAGGGAGCTCTCTAAGGTTGTGTGCTTACGAGGAAGCCCTTTAAGAGTGACGTGTCAGGGAAAACAGGTTCCAAATTTAAATTTTGTTTTCGATACTGAACTGATCCCATTAAGGGAAATAGAGGGCACACCTCACAGAGAAGGCCTTGCTCATAGCAGAAACGCCAGGCATGGTGCGGGCATTGGTCGTACAAACACCACCACATCACAGCCCCTGCCCTGGGCAGCTCTGGGCCCTTGGACGGTAACATATCACAGTTCTTTACTTCCTCGAAAAAGTGGTGATAAAAGGGACTTGTGTGTAGTGAATGTCTGCGAGGTCTAATAAGTACAAAGAAAGTAACACCAAAGTGGGCATTTTAGAGACAAAAACTACAGTTTTCTGAAGGCCTATATGAAAAATGCTCAAAGTACACCCAAACAGAAAAAAGCTGCATTTACTAAAGATAAACATGTATTAAATACTTTAGAATGATTGTGTAAATCTTAAATTCTGCTTATTCGATGCAGGTGGTAAGTCTTGCATGCTTTATAAGTCGGCAACCATCCTGTTCCATCAACCCGTGAAATGTTGTTTGGATGCGATGTGTGTTAATACTGCTTGGAAAAAAGGACTATGTTCTCTTCCATGGTGGTTGCACCCTGGAAAGAGGTGTAGATTTTATGTCTCACCTCCTCTCATTCTCTTCAGCTCTTACATTGTGAAGCCAAGTGACGATGATGTTATTATTTGCAAAATGCTTTGAGGCTGAGACATAAAGCAATTCTTAATATCTCTTACTATACTGCTGGGAGGTTTGCTGATGTTTTAAAATAATACTAGTGAGAACTGATGTTCTTTGATTTATAAAAGTGTTGGACTGATCAGAAAGAAAATTAATTTTTAAAAAGGTCACTTGTTTAAGAATGACAAGCAGTGTTTATGGTCCAGGAGGCTGGTTCACATTTAGGTGGTAGGTAAGTTTGGAGAGAGAATCCATCTTGGTGTTTATTTTGTAGCTTCTTTAGGATGACGAGGGATTTCAACTGAATTAATTATGGGTGTGTTCATGCCACCAGCATCCCATCTGCTTTATTAGAGTGAGGTGACCCACTTGGCACTCTAGAACTTTATAAAGATGTACAGGGTATTGGTGGGGGAGGGCATTCCAGAAGAGAGCAATTTAGGCTTAGATTGAGAAGTAGGAAAACAAGAAGTATATTTTTTGACAAGGAGTGACTTTATAATGGTTTGCAGGTTCAAAAAGTGTCATTTTAGCCATCATTTTCTGCTTTCTTTAAAATGGAAATGGCAGGAAGTCAGCTGAGAAGTGGGGAAGAATTCGTGTTAATAATGACTGGCAAAGGCTGGTAGGATTTGCTGAAGGATGTTCTTGAATGTCTTTCCTTGACCACCATCTAGAACAAGACGGGCATCCTGTCTGGGATTGGTTGGCCCCACTTAGAGAAAAGGGGATGGAATTCATGGCTTCTGGTGGCTCCATCCAGGGCTCTGTGTTACTCTGCTTGGCAGTCTGACTGGAGAGGTTGACTTGGTCTGTGCACCAGAGGGATTGGTTACCATGGTGACATATTCTTCCAGTGAGGCTGGAACCATAGTGACAGGGAAAGGGATAGGGGAAGAATGTACAACATTTTGACTTTGTATCGACTGATTTTTAATTGCAGCAACAGAAAATGGACACACACAGCAGGGGGATTGAATACACTGATACCTGGAGTTGGCAGGAGATTGTATTTCACTTGAACTAATGGAAACGCTGTTCTCCATCACCCCAAATACAGCAATCACTGTCATCTGCAGGACCAGTTTACCATGGCTGTTTCTATCCATTTGACATTCTTGTTAGGTATTATTGAGATAGATGGCACGCCAGCCTTACAAATCTTGAGACTTAAGGTCACCATCTCCATTTTTAACCTCAAAACATAATCTTCAAAAAGCAGATCTCCCTTTCCCAAGCATCAGTAGACACATTTCAGAAATGAGTGCATCTTATATTAATAGAATTCGCAGGCAATTCCAATAATATATAGAGCATAATTTCTAGATTTAATCAGTGTTCTTCCAAGCAGATTTTGTGTGGAAGTTAAAAAAAGAAATTGATATTTCTGTACATAAATTTAGGATATCATATGGAAATATATTTGTCTTACGTTATTCATAAGCCTCAAAAATATTTTAGACCTTGGTCTTTTTGAAACATTATCTTCTATTAAAATTCTGGGAAGCTAGGAGTGGCAGTACATGCCTGTAATCTCATCAGTGTAATGCAGAGGCAGGAAGATAGCAAGTTTGAGCCCAGCTGGGGCAAGTTAGTGACTTAGTGAGCCCCTGTCTCAAAATGAACATAGAAAATAAAAACAGGGCGGGGGATGTATCTCAGTGCAAAGACCCCGGGTTCAAAGCCCAGTACTAAAGAAAGAAAGAAGGAAAGAAAGAAAAAAAGGCAGAAAGAAAAAAAAAGGCAGAAAGAAAAAAAGGCAGAAAGAAAGAAAGATAAATGTATTTTGGGCAAGGAGTAAGGAAAACCAGAGAAAACATTCAGTAAAGTCTATCAGTATTATGGAAAAATGAGAGATTTACCTAAATGATTGTATAATCCTAAGGAACTCAGTCATTTGTCAAATCCATGTTCATTACTTTAGAAAGTGCTGTTTGTGCATTTTAAAACAAAACCATCAAATAATAAACAAAAGTCAAACCTATTTCTGATTTGAAGATAAAGTCCTTTGAATTCATGTTCTTCCTGAAATCCATTTTATTCAATACCCTGTTGCTGAGACTGCACTCACAAGTATGTACTTGTGGTCACTGTGTATTTATTTGTTTGCATGATTGAACTGTAAGTTCCTGGAGGGCAGGAAAGACAAACACACAATTCACTCACCAGTTTCTGTAGTGTAGTGGTTATCACGTTCGCCTCACACAATTCACTCGCCAGATATATACTTTGGAAATATACAAATTAAGTTTAAAGAAATGTATCCATTATGAGCTAATTCCAATTATAGGAATATGTGAGTGGGAATCCAAATAAAAAGATTAGCTGGAAAATCATGATTAAAAAAATGAACGAGTATGGTGGTCAGCCTGGGTTAGTATTGCAGCAGATGCTAATACTAGGAAGGAAGGCAGGCAGGCAGGCAGGCAGGCAGGCAGGAAGGAAGGTTTCTTGAGTAAAAGCTTTTCCAAGGAATAAGGGAAACACACCATTCTTTTTGGGTAACGTATGTCACTGAACAGACGCACATCGCCCAGAGTCATCCCTTTTCATGTTAGATAAGATTTTAATTATTTTCTTCTTGAAGGTAGGATGGGTAGGGGGTGCAGCAAGGAGCGATTACTCCAAATTCTCATGTGATAATGTCCATGAAGAGTCTTAAATTAGGTCCTCTTGTCTTGCATCTTGATCTCATCTCCGTCTCCCTGAAAAGTCACTGCAGGCCTGGCTCTAGGTAAGATTTTGCTCCAGGGACCATTTATATTCTTTGATTTGCACTGAAATGTTATATTAATAAGCTTGAGATAAAGAGACCCTCAATTAAGAGTCTGATAACTTCGTATTACTCGAAATTTTGCCTTATAGTAGACGTTGGCCTGAAGAGTGTCCATAATCACAGGGCGGCTGACAATGCTCTGCAAACCCTTTTAACAAACAGGGTAAACTGCACGTGGATTATGTGAGGGATAGACATGCATCACTAGGATGAAGGAACAAGGGACACCCGACTCTCTACATTCTTTTTTTTGTTGTTGTCGGTGCTGGGGATGGAACTCTGGGCCTTGTGCTTGCTAGGCAAACACTCTAACCGCTGAGCTAAATCCCCAGCCTTTTAAATTCTTGTAGACTTAATGTCAAGAGAATAGATGACAACTACATGATGATGAGAGTAGAAGTAGAAGCAGATGGGGGGAAACATGCGGGAGGTGTACTGCGTCAGCACCCGGGTGAAATTAGGGTGCTAGGGAAGGTTGTAAAATCTGAGCAAGATTCTGCTGAGGTTTGCAGGCGGGTGGGGAGGAAGGTATTTCAGTCAAAAGGAGCAGATTCGGATATGTGGGGTAAGAGGGAAGACCTGGAGAGCAAGTAAGGACCCCATCAAGTTGTGCTTGTGTACCGAATCCCCCAAGTTGTGCTGGCCGGTGGTCTACTACTTAATTTAAAGTATCCAAAATTAAATAAAATCCAGAAATTAATTTTGTTAGCGGCATTAGCCACATGACAGATTCTTAATGGGCACGTGTGGCTCTTCACTGGTGGTTGGATTGGACAGTGCAGTTACAGCGATTATTCCCACCAGCAGAGAAGGCTCTTCTGGACAGCGCTACAGGAGGCCTACAGCCTCTAGGAAGGACAAACATACTTTTGTTTCACTTTGTTTCAGATGACAACCTGGGTTTAAGTTTAAGTATGTTAGTACAGCCAATTATTCTTTCAGAAACTCTTCTTCTTGAATGTTTTGGGCGTAAGGTTTTAGTTCATGCTAAATCTGTATCTGATTAATTTTTCGTCATTGAGTCACAGAATTCTTCCATGCTCTCCCTTGCTCCCTTCTTTCTCTCTCTGTTAAAAACAACTTGCAAAGTTGATGGGGTGAGAAAGAGGTTAATAACAATAGCCAAACGTAATGTCAGACACCCTTCCTCAAGTTTTGCACACATTCATTAACATATTGTTCACATAACCCCACGAGGTGGACGTTCTTCATATTATTTTTCATTCCCAACCTCCAGCAGAGGGAACTGAGGCACACAAACATCAGCTCACTCGTCAGATCCTAAGACTGGTAAGTGAAGGTGTCAGGGTTGAACTTTGGTCCTGGGTCTGAGAACCCTCCCGCCTCAGCTGTCTGATGGAATCTATTGGGCAGTGCCAGAGAGGAGAGGTTGGTGTAGCGATTCCCAAACTGGAAAACAAAGGCAGTAATGCTTTTGGAATCTGAATTTTAAATGAAGGTAATTAAGATAACTCATATACCTTATTTTCAGTCCCACTCAGAGAAGCTAGTATGTGTTTTGTCATGTGAGTTTTGAGCATTTACGGTGCTCACCGTAGCAGCTGCTGAAGTTTTCTAGACACAAAGGACATAGTCATTCGCTTCAATACACATTCATTTGTTCAATGGTTATTGAGCGCCCGCAGGCTGCATGTCAGGTGTAGTGTTGGACACAGTGGGGAAGCTGACATCCAGGGCGAGGGGTGAGACAGACATGAGAAATAAATAGCCATGGAATAAAAATAATATTGAGTAGTCTAATCAACGCACGATACGGTGTGAGGCAGTGAGTGTCGTGAAGGCTCTTTGCACTTCGAAGCGCGGTGGGGGAGAACAGGCGAGGGGAAACTGAAGGTGTTCCCTTAGTTCCAGGAGTGATAAGGAGGCTTTGCATGCTGTGGGAAAAAGAGGAGCAAACCTTTCTGAGACTGGAGAAGTTTCATGCACTCCTGGAAAGTAGAAATTATTTAATTTCTATAACAGGTATGCACCACTGCACATTGTAGGTCTGGAAAAGCCATTTTCTGTTTGGATAAAACTCTTACACCTGCAGAGACTCTCAGAAAAACCCCTGCAAACAGTCATGGTCTGCCATACATGGCATGCATTTTTGTATGAATGTGTTAAATGTGTGCTCATATGTAACAAGTAAACACACTCTCCATCACACCCCTTCTTATGAACATCCTAAAACGCAGGGAGATGCTGAAAATCAGGACAGGGGCAGGTGCATGGTTGGGGCCAGGGGATACATTTGGACATTTGCGGTGTGCAGGGCTCTTTGGAGGTGCTGGGGACAGAGAGAAAAAAGAGGCACACTTAGTTCTTGTCCTGAGGGAGCTTACACTCTAGCTCAGTTCCCCACGTTGGTCGGTCGAGTGGATCAGGCTCTTCCCCAACCATCACATCTGCATCCACTGGACCAGGAATCCACCGGTTGGGAAATGCAGCGCTGAGCTCTTTTCATGGAGCCAAAAAGTCAAGAGCCTTGCTTCTGTTCCAGAAGGTCTGTTTATTTATTCTTTTATAGTAGGGTCGGTAAGGATCAATTAGAGGATCAATTCTGTACATTCCACTTTGGATTGTCAGTTAAAAATATTTCCCCCTTCTCTGCTGTTAGTAGATAATGCTAGGCTTTCAGGCAGAGTGTTCAACATGATCTGGTTGGTTGGATGTTTCACTCACCAGACAGACAGATGGACAGGCAGGCACACACACACACACACACACACACACACACACACATACTGCATTCACATCAAGTGTCAGACATTAGTCATAAATGTTTATTTAGATGCAGATACTTTTGTAACTTGCTGGCCCACACTACACAGAGAGAAGAAAATGAAGTGCACGATTCAGTGAATGAACAGAGGGGAAGTGATTCTAGTGTTTTCAGTAGATGGCTCCTGTTTTTGAGAGAACACACTTACTTACTTATTTTGGTAGTAGGGATCAAACTCAGGGATATCCTACCACTTAGCTATATCACTAGACCTTTTTATTTCCTATTTCGAGAAGTAGGACTTCACTATGTTGCTCAATCTGACACTGAATTCGCAATCCTCCTGAATCCCTAGGACTACAGGCCTGCACCACGGACCCAGATGACATCGCATATGTTCTTAAAAGGGATTTTTGTTTCCTTATGTTTAAAAAAATAGGTTTGATTCTAGGAACCCCAAGCCCTTCACATTCTAACATGTGATGAGAAAGTTGAGTTTAGGTGCTCATGACTGAGGGAGGGTCAAAAGAGGGGAAGAAGAGAGCAAGAAAACAAGATGGAAAGACAGAGAAAGAAAGATATTTCTAAAGTGATCATCCCCAGGTGTTCATTTGTAATAGGGAGAGAGGTGGAAGCCACGGGGCTAATTTCTTACCATTGTACAATTATGTAATAAAAGTGAACCTGTTCTCTTTCTAATGACTTGAGTTGCCGTTTCACAGATTGGGGTTAAAAATTTAAAACCTAATAGAGAAAGGTAGTGGATGCACAACCATGTGATTGTACTCAGTGCCACTGAACTGTACACTTGAAAATGATTAAAATGGAATACTTTGCACTATGCATGTTTCCGCCTGTGCTAGTCAACTTTGTGTTACTGAAACAAAGTATCTTAGGCAATCAGCTTCATAGCAGAGAGGCATACTGAGGCTCACTGTTTCGGAGGTGTCAGTCTATGGTTAGCTGGCCCTTTTGCTTTCGGATAGCAGATCATGGTGTGGAGTGTGGGACAGAGAAAGCTACTTACTCTATGGAGACCAGGAAGCAGTGAAGAGAGAAAGGGGAGGGGCGGGAGCACCAATCTCTGCCTCGAGGCCACGCCCTCACTGACCTCACATCCTTCCACTAGGCCCTGCTTCCTAAAGGTTTCCCCATTTTCCAACAGTACCTGGAGATGAGCACCAAGCCTTTAACACATGGGGGACATTCAAGATCCAAACTGTGGCATCCCCAAATTTAAATAAATAACGAAAGAAATTTGAACAGCTGATGGAGAAATGAATTAGATTCTGTTAGACGTATAGAATGCTTCATAGCCAAGGGTCTTCATGCATTCAGCACATTCATTAAGCACCTACTATATGTGTTTTAGTTACTTTTCTCTCGTTACTGGAACAGAATACTCGACACCCAAAGTTAGGGGAAGAAAGGTTTATTAGCTCACAGTTTGTAGAGGTTTCAGTCTATATTCCGCTGGGTCTGAGGCAGGGCGGCATGGCAGACCGGCAGCAGAGTAAGTGAGGAATGCCAGGAATGTAGGCAAGGAATGCAAGCAAGCAATGCAAGCAATAAGCTAATTAGCTTCTTCCTGTATCCCACATCCCACCCAGGCTACCTGTCTTTAGGGTGGGCAGCACTCCCACCCTTAATCCAAATACCCTTAATCTTAGTTTCACATCCAGCAGAGCCATGCCAAACCAATCAGTGGATTAATTTAGTAACCACACACTCTAGATCCAGCTATCTCTTACCACATGAGACTTTGGGGGGACAACTAGACACAAACCATAACAATATGTCAGGCAGTAGCCAGAGTATACTTGGGATACAGAAGTTCATTAAACAAACAAGATTTTGCCTTCCTAGGGTTTGCATTTAAACATTTTTGAGCATTAGCTTTTCTTTCTTTTCTGAACAAAAAGTTTTCCTGTGTGTGTGGCAATGTTGGTTGGACCCAGGGCTTCAGGCATGCTAGGCAAGCAGTCTACCACTGAGCTGTACCTCCAGCTTTAAACAAAACCATTAAAAACACCAGTATACCAGGCGTAGTGGTACATGCCTGTAATCCCATCACCTGAAAGGCAGAGGCAGGAGGATTGCTGTGAGTCAAGACCAGCCTGAGCTACCTAGTGAACTCAAGAGCTGCCTGAACTACATAGTGAGACCCCCATCTCAAAAATGAAAAATAAAAACCAAAAAACTGCCAATATACAAAACATGTAGAAGTAACAAGTAAATTTCTTAGGTCATTTAGAAATCATTGAATGATGAAGAATGTTTCACTGTACTTATTCTGTAAATGTCCACTGAGCGGCACCTATGCCAGGCATAGTATCTGGGGTGGAGGATCTGGAATCGAATCTGTAGTTCCTGTCCTTGAAGAGTAAAGAAAGGAGAAGCTATGTGAAGCTATATTCACAATATTTAAAAACAACTGCGTCTATATGTGCCAGGCAGTGAACAGGTGATTTAAGGATAGAAATATTTATCATTTGTAAATGTGTACGCTCAGTGATGGCATTGAAAGGGCCTTTCCAGGAGCCGCTAGGAATCATCTGCAGGTGATGAGTACAAGCTGCTGCTGGATTCAGAGAAGTTTGACAGATTTGCTGCTTTTATGGGAGACTGCAGTATCTGAATTATTTCCATTGATTTTTTTTTTTTTTGGCGTCAAAGTATTTTGCCAAGAAAAGGCAATTTACTTTATATTAGGTCATCTTCCTACATTTATATCATTTCCTGCTTTTTAAAATGCCCTGCCGTTTCATATTCAGGCCCTCACTCTGTTGGACACTTTATCTGCTCTAGGGCATCTCTCATTCGGTTTGCCCAGAATTCTTCTTCATCTCGATAATAGCGATTCTGCTTAGGCAGCCTGACCCCAGTTCTCCGGGGAGTGGAGTGTTTCACAGGCCTGCATGGGTAGGGCTGTTTGTGACCGTAAAGAAACTGTGCCTGGGTGGTGCTGCAGGTCAACCGTGGGACTGGAGGTCAACTGGAGACTGTGTGGGAGGAAGACATGCTTGGCTTGGAGCCTGGCATTTATGTCCCAGGCTCTGTGAAACGCATCCAAGAAAGTCTCTGGCACCACCGTGGGTCATAGCAAAATAAATGGATAGGCAGAAGAGGAAAAATGTAAGTGTCCATTAATAGAAAAATGTATAATGAGGTATGATACATCAACTCAATGGAAATTATCATGTGGTTAAAAATACATGTAATATATTACATATTTCTAAAAGGATAAAACTGAGTGAAATGAGTAGTGTGCAGAACAAAACACGGAGTAGGATGGTATCTATATGATGTTCCAAACCAGTAAAACAACCTCGGATAGTGTTTACGGAAACACATTTGCCTCGTATGTATAAATAGGCACGGGACTAATAAGCATGAAGTGAAGGATGGTATTTACCTTTCTTGAGAGAGGGAAGAAGCAGAGTTCGGAAGGGTGCCAGGAGGCTTTATAAGCATCTGTGGTATTTTATTTGTTAAAAAACACGCAAAAAGGAGTTGAAGCAAAAATGGTGCACGTGTGCACACACACTCAAGCTGTGTGGAAGGTGGTTGTCTTCCTGACAGAAACACTCACATCTTATTTGGACTCTACTGCTCGGGGCACAGCAGGCAGCATCTTTAGGGACAATTCTTGGAAAGCTTCGTCTTTGAGGAAGCCTGTGTCTGACTTTAATAACAAGTCAGTAGTGACAAGAGGCATTTAAAAAAGAGGGAATCAGGTAATCAACAATGGTTTTCATAGGAATTAGCTGATAACAAAGGGATTAGAAAGAATAAAATTAAGTTGTATTCCCTTCTGATGCAGCGTAAGAAGATTTTAGTATGAGGTTAGAAGGTTTTAATATGATTAATTGCAAAGACAAAAACTAATGTACAAGTCACCCCCCTTGTTAGTTTTTCTGCTGCTCATGGAGAAGAATCAGGAATTCTAAGGGCCAGAGAGTTAAACGAAAGTCATCCCTTCAATTACCTGGATGAGACACCAAACTTTAAATAGGAAGGGAACTGAGCCTGAGTGTAACTAGCATCTGAGTGTGAGAACAAACCAGAGACTAAGCACAAACTTTTTAGAGGGCATTTTAATCCTAAGGGAAAAAATTCAGAGTGATCTAGTAAAGAAAAAAGGTTAAGAACTGATTTAAAAATAGTTGAAATTTTACTTCCCTTCTTCAGCAGTTTTTATATAATTCTTTGAAACTGGTTAGAGAATGTTAGCAAAACTTTTGTTTTATTCTTGATGAACAGGGTATATAGATTACTTAGCCTATATAAGTATACGAATTATTTATTCTTAAAATTGTGAGGGCGGCTTCAGCCATGAGCCCTTATAGTAATGTGTTCCTGCCTGCTCTATTTACACAAATGATAGCTGGAACAGAAAAGGCCTATCTGAGTCTTAGTGAGCCCTTTTCAACTGGTAATGCTTTAGAAATCCAAAGCTGGGTCTGAGATTACCAGGGAATCACGAAAGTCCCAGGAGATTGCAGGGTGTTGAAGCAGAATCACTTCTGTGCTTATATTTTGGTAACCACGGGACTGGCAGAGATGTCTAGAGGCAGGCTGGGCAGGCCTGCCCTGGAATGGGCTGGGCTGGGCTGCTGGCCCCACTGTCCCCTGCAGGGGCTTAGGCACCTGCACTTGCTTGGGTGACGACTTTCCACTTTGGATCTACTTCTGTCTCTGCTCTTAGTTTCTCTCCCTTCTCAGCTGGTGTGGCTCTTCTCCAGGGTCCCACTTCTCTCTTTCCACTCTTCACCTTCTCCTTGATCAATTTCATCCATGATAGAGTCGATTATTTTCATGATCACACCTGGTTGT
This sequence comes from Hystrix cristata, assembly GCA_004026905.1. Taxonomy (NCBI): domain Eukaryota; kingdom Metazoa; phylum Chordata; class Mammalia; order Rodentia; family Hystricidae; genus Hystrix; species Hystrix cristata. The sequence goes on along the minus strand of PVJO010018471.1, from coordinate 19,154 downwards.
ACTGGGCACCTCCAGCTCAGAGTTCGCATGGAGACATCTTGCCAATTGGATATCTTCACTGGGATCATGTATGGGTCCCTAAAGAACCTTTTGTATCTTCTGTCCCTAGACTCACCCCTCCTCCAATTTCTCCATCTCGGGGAATAACATCACCGCCTCTCTCCTCACCCAGACCAGAAACTCCAGAGTCATTCTAAAAGTGCTCTTCGCTCCTGCTCTCCTGATTCAACCAGTAAACAAATCACCTTAACCCCTCATAACTTTTCTGCCCACCTCCCCATCTAACGCTTACATCGCCGCTGTCGTAGGTGCTGATCGCTTGGACCCTTCACCACTCTGTTTGGCGTCTCATCTGTCAATGAATGATTTTTCTTAAACACAACTCTAACCATGTGAACACTTTGCCTGAAACCCTTCTGTGGCTCCCCATGGTTGTACCAGTCAGAATAAGGTCCCCGGTCCTCCCTGTGGTGCATAAAGTTCACGGGTCTGACAACGAGCCAGTCCTCCCTCCCATTTTTCTGTCTTACTCTTCTCCATACCTTTCTCTACAGTGGTATACTTCACTTCAGCCACGATGAAGGACTCCCAAGTGGATGAAGCAGTTTTTTATGCTTCATCATGGTGCTCCCTTTGCCTAGAAGCCCCGCTCCAAGTTCGCTTGGCCAGTGCCTGCTAACCCTTTACAGATCAACTTGAGCCCCCTCTTCCTGTCTTGCTTTATGTCTCCTCACCCCCAACCCCAAGGTAGAATTGCCTTCTCCTTCCTTTAGGCTTCTAGTACACACCAGATATATTTCCTTCCCACTATCAGCGACATTTTGTTGCATTCACTTGTTTACCCAAATGTGCCCCCCACCTTTTTGAGACTATTTTTGAAATATTTGTTATTAATCTTTTTGTTCATAGTGTTTTACATAATACATAGACGTAATTCATGGGCCATGATAGGCATTTAATAAATATTTGTTGGATGAATGAAGCTTTATTTCAGTTAATGCAGTAGAGCTGGAAATCTCATTTAAAAAGATTCATAACTTTACTGGACTAGGGGGACTCACTATTAAATGGAATCCTGCTGTAAATTGTTTTATAACATGTATGATAAACTTCTATTTGTTTCATTTTGAGAAGTTTGTAGTCTCTTAAAGCACCCATATTTCACAAGAAGAGAATTTAACATCCAGACTATTCACTTTAACCTGGATTAGATGTTATTTTGGCCTTGCCCATTTTCTCTGCTCTGCTTGCCTTTCCTGGTGGGTTCTCCCACCCAGAGCTTCACTGGATAGAGCACAGCTTATCTCCATTTCTCATCTTCCTGTAGATCCAAGAATTTCCAGACTAACTCTGGGTCTCCTCCTGGCATAGCTGACCTCTTCCCCAGGGTCCCTTTTTATGTTTCGCAATACTTATCATTAGCAGTGTCTTCAGGTGAAACCCCCTTTTAACTGTTTATTCAGGGAAACCCCTTCCTATTTCCTCTGATAGCGACTTGTGCTAGATAATGACCAGAAAACAGGATGTTTCTGGCTTGTACCTTAATTTACTTTTCATGGCTTTCAAAAGAGTGCATCAGCGATGCTGGGAAACGTGCTGAGTATCCGCCTCCCGTCCTCTGCTGCGTCCTGTTCAGTGTTGCTGCCACCCTCAATCCTGATCACCGCGGCCCTTCCAGCACTCTGTGACTGGCTTCTCCATCTTCCAGTCCTATGCTTGTCCAGTGCTTCCAATTCAGAGCGACTTTTCCTAAATGCAGCTTTAACCGTGTCACTAATTTGCTTAAAACCTTCAGGGGCTCTCAGTCAGTTTACCAGTCAGAACAAGGTCCGTAATCCTCACTGTGGCCCCACTCTGGTTGGCGAACACATTATTCACAGAAAGCATTCATTTTCTACAGCTGGACTCAGACAGAAAGATGCCATGGCCAGCCAGCACATCTTCGCTTATGCAGACCGCCGGGATCCAGTTTAGCTAAGGGTGTGAGCGACGTTCCCACCTCGGGCCTCACAGAGAAGTGGATTCTCCTTGCAAATGACAGTGACTGTATTTCAGGCTGAGTCATCTCATGTCTGGGTTTAAAGACTTCTTTAGCTATAAGATCCATTAAGAACACAGCCCACTGCCATCTAATTTGGATAAGTAGGGTAACTTTTTTTCTTTCAGCCAATAAATATAGGTGCAGGTACATTGCTTGGCTTCCTAGACTAAGTTGAATAAGTGATTCATATCGAGGAAATACTTCCTATGACCAGCACAACTCTTGGATTTGTATTAGTTAAATTTCTGCAGGTTAAGCCAAAAAATAATTCCCACCAGTTTCTGTCCAAGTTGTATAAAGTGTAACAGGTCAAAATTAGGATTATGTATTGTTTAGTAACCAATATGTGGGTGTGTCAGTGAAACTTGTATTTCAAAGGGTTGACTTTAATTGTAAGAAGGAATTGTAAGATGTGTTTATTTAAAAACCTCTAGGATTCTAGAGGCTTACCTCAAACTGAAGGTGGCATTTCATCTTTCTGGGGCAGCAGAGTGTTGACATTTCAAAGGAGGACATTTGTGCTCCTGTGCCAGTGGCATGCCTGTATCAGCTTTTATTACACATATCTGTAGTGGTGGCGGCCGGCTGGGCACTTGTAGATCAATAAGCTGCTGAGAAGGGAGATGCGTCAGAGACCATAATGGCTTCTTCACGGAAGACAGATGGTCTCCAGGTAGTACAGTGCATTTAAGAGTAACAACAATGATATCCCTTTGTTGAGATCATTATTATTTAGAAGAAAGATGTAGACTCCCTCAAGATGTTAAGTCCTATAGTACAGACCTTAACACGTGAAACAGACATTCCAGGAGGTCTTATTCCTACTGTTACAGCTCAAATCAAAGCAAATTCAGTTTGTTTTAATGGAATAATACTCAGAGAGAGATGGGATTAGACCCTTTGGCTTCAAACATTACTTGATTATAGTTACTCTTGGCTTTCCTAGTTTTTAAAATTCTTGTCATCCCATCATTGATTTTTAAGGAACTTGGGTGGGTTTGGCTCCAGTATCAGGGAGGAATTGAGAAAAGTAAAGGACCTAACATCGAAGTAGTATAAATAGAGTTGGAGGGTGATAGAAACTTAGCAGAGATAGCATAGGAATCCTTGACTAAGGCTCTTGACTTGGAGGTTGGGGGCACATAGAGTTTACCTGTGCTGAGTGGCTGGTCGCTCCTACTGGTGCTTATATCCAGGTGAGGCCTGAGGGCCACATGGTGTAAGAGAGGATGGTGGCTTTCTCCAGTGGAGTAGTGATTCCTACCACATGCTTCTCTTTCACGATATGTGGGTAAATTACACAGATTATGTATTCATCTATTCAACAAATATTTGAGGATAACTTTCTCTGCTAAGACTTATACTAGGGGCTTAAGATATAGTAGAGCATCCATTAGGCAAAACCCTCTGTCTACAGAGGACTTATATTCCAGTGAGCGAAAGCAGACTGTAAGAAGATAAATAAAATATATAATACCTGAGGTATAGGTTAGTGTTGAAGAAAAACAAAGGGCAGAAAAGGAGTAGAAAGTGTGAGGTGGCAGGTTGACATTGTAGACAGGGCGACCAAGGAAGAGCTGCTGTAACCAGGAAGATGGCTTTCCAGTAAAGAACTAAGAATGTGAGGAACCAGATACGGGGCTGGCAGGGAAAAGATTTCAGGTGGAGGGAGTAACAGGGAAGTGGCCCTGATGTGAGGGAACTGCCAGCGTATTGGAAAAATTACAAGGGTGGCAGAATGGATGCTTGCAGTAGAATATGGTGCAGAGTTTGGAGGTCAAAGAAGGAGCAGAATGGGAGTCATTCCAAGATTTTGAGATGATTGGATTTGGATGTTTTTGGATGGAGGGCTGTCAGGGTTGGCTAATGGATCAGATGCAAGGCAGGTGAGGAAAAGAGGAATCAGAGATGAGAGCAAGATTCTCAACATGAGGAGCTGGTGGGGCAGAGTTGCCATAACTATGATGGATAGATTGGGGGAAGATCTTGTTTTGGGGATCCACTACTTTGAACATGATACTTTGGGAGACTTTTTAGATGCTCCAGCGGAGATGCCAAGAGTCCTTTGGTTGTATAAGTCCGGCTTCAGGGGAGAGGTCTCACTGAGGAGCTACTTTGAGGAGTCATCAGTTATGGTATTTCAAGCCATGAGACTGGATGAGATCACTCCAGGGTGAGCATCAACAGAGAAGAAAGGCGTCTAAGGATTAGGAAAGGCATCTAAGGATTAAGCCAGGCACACAGGCTTTGTGGGGCTCAAGGAGATGAGAAGGAATCAGGAGCAGAGGCGGAGAGGATCAGCTAGTGCTCTAAGAGGGAAATGAGGAAAAGTGCGCTGGAATCTTCACTGGAATCCAAGTGAAGAAAGTGTATGAAGGAAGAGGAAGTAATCAAGGGTGTGAAGTGCAGTCGTGGAGGTGAGTAAAACAAGAACTGAGACTTGAACTATGGATTTCACAGTGAACTCAGAGACCCTTGATTTCAGTACTGGGGACAAAACTTAACTGAAGTGGGCTCAAGCCAGGAGGAGGAGGGGAATTAGAGACCAAGCATGTAGGTAACTTTTAAAAGAAGGTTGGTGTAAACGTAAAGAAATGCTGGTTGGACTGAGAAAGTTAGGTCAAGAGAGACTTTAACAGTTTTTTTTTTTAATTGGAGAAACAAAAGCATATGGGTAGGCTGAAAGGAGTGGTTCATAGGTAGGAACAAAATTGATGGCGCCGAAGAGAGAGAGAAGTAGGGAAGAATAGCTGGAGCAAGTACTGGAGAGGTTGAGGCAGGAAGGAAGGTAGAGAAAAAGGATGAGGGAAAGGAAAATGGCACAGGCAGAAACACATGCTTTAGGGGAGGAAGGGATTAAATTTTGAGATGTAGTTTTCTCCCTCTCTCCCATCTGCGTCCCTCCCTCCCTTCCTTCTTCCCTCTCTTTTTCTTCCCTCCTCCTCTTCTTCTTCCTCCTCCTCCTTCTCCTTCATCTCCCATCTTCCGTCCTCCATCTTCCATCTTAACAGTACTGAACATTGAACCCAGGGCCTTCACACTGAGCGACATCCCCAGTCCCTTTTTATTTTGAGGCATGATCTTGCTAAATTGTCCCAGCTGGGCTCAAAACTTGTGACGTTCCCATCTCAGTCTTCCAGACCGTTGGGATTACAGACATGCACCACCACACCTGCTGAGACTACTTTTGTTGATGCAAGTATCAGTCATCTTGCTTACACTATGAGCTTGTGAGCTACTTGGAGCCAAGCGATCTAAGCTTTTTTGAGAGTGTCTCTGTAGCATTTTAGCATCTTATTATTATCGAGTATTCAGTGGGAATCCTCTGATGAAAGCAGGGTGGAGAATGCACCTTACTGCATTCCATTTGCATATGGCGGCTTTGCTTTCTGCTTTATACAAAGGTGTTCTGACCAGGGTAGCCTGGCTGTGTTCTAAGCACCAAGTAGCTGGTCATTGGACACTCTGGGACTTTTTGCCCCTTAGGCGTTAGGTGGAATGTGACATGCTATGACTTGAAGTGTGGTGCTCTAAAGTTGCTTTTTTTTTTTTTTTAAGATAGGATAGTTCATCCTTGAACCTCTCTTACTGACTGTTCCTCCTAGAGGGATGCTTGGCCAATGGTTTCTGCAGTTTTTCATTTAATAGTCTCACTCTAATTAGAATTTTAGGATGCTTTCACTCTGATGACATTCAGGTCATTTTTTTTTTTTTTTGAGATAAAGCTGCTTTATTTTCAGGCTGAATAGCCACATTCTTGCCTTGTCATCCTAAAACTGCTGCACTGTGTCTGCATTTCAGAGCCTCTGATTAAATGACTGAAGACCTGTGCCAGTGCAGAATTAGCCTTCTTTGTCCATTATATTGTATGCTTCTCTGGAAAACAAAGCTGAGAACTTCTGGTAACCTTTCAGCCATAAATGTTTTCTACAATTAAAGGCACAAAATCTTCCTCTTCTTCTGGGAAAAAAAAAAGTCTGGCTGTTGTGCAAAAAATTATGAGCTACATTTACAGGCAATCGCCTTGTACATTTTTTTGAGAAGGTGTGGATGTCATTAGTTTCTTTTATTTCTTCCCTGGGGATCGTAAGTACTCCAAATTCTAAGAAAAGCTGTATACGCTCTAATGGCACAGCAATAGGTTCAAGTTTGAGCAGGTGGGGAGATAATTTCCCCTTTGCCTCCTACTCAAAAATGGGGAAGGAAGACTTAGTCCTCATTTGGAAACCATGTGAAAATTGTCATTCACTGCTACCTGCACTTAAATTTTCACCTTTTGCTCTCCCTCTTTGTGTCGGAGAATACAGTTACAATTACATTTTAAGCAAGCAAAGCCTGGAGCCATGTCTTTTATGATGTGGCTCGTGATCAATTTTATTTTTTCAGGCCCTTGGAAATGTTTTAGCTTATGATTTTCCTTGTTATGGTATTGCTGCTTCCTTTCCCGGTGATCACAGTATATTCAATAAGTTATTCAGTAGGTCGCGCTTCTCCCTTGTCTTCTACCACCTACTTGCTCTCTCTCTTTCAGAAGCTGCTTATTTTCTAAGTCATATCCTTTCATCAATACTTAAAAAAGACCAATTAAGCCCTCAGCCACCTCACTCATATGCGTGGCATACAGGGGTGGTGAGATTATTCCCATTTACCTGTGGAGGGCATGAGAATCAAAAAATTGATCAGTCGTTGTTCGATCAGACTTTTGCCCTTCACAGTGTTCTTCCAGCCACCACACTCTGGGATGCTACCTCACAGTGCTGGGTTAATGTAGGAGATGTGCCTGAGTGTCCCTGTTTTATCCTCTTACCTGTTGCTATAATTTGGATTTTGAGTGTCTCCCAGAGGCCCGTGTGTAAAAGATGTGGTCCCCAGGGTAGCACTACTTGGAGGTGGCCGAACCTTGAGGGGAGGGACCTTGCAGGCTGTGCTTAGGTAGCTAGGTGCATGCTCTCAAAGGGGGTTGGGGGACTTCATCCCCTTTTCTCCCTCTTTTGCCTCCTGGCCATGAGAAACTGAGGAACCTGTCTGATCTTGGCCTGGAATCTCCAAAACCATGATCCAAAACAATCCTTTTCTTTTATAATTGTCTCAGGTATTTTGTTATAGTGAGAGAAAACTGACTAATGCACTTGCCTTTTGTGATCACTTCCATAGGCGTGGCTAGGTGGTGAAAAGAAGTGTAGGGACTGATGGTAGCCTGGTAGAACCAATCCATATTTCTTCCAGGCACTGACGGCCTGTGACATGGCGTTTGGAGGGGGAAGTTTGAACATGATAAGCTTTTTAGCCAGACTGTGTCTCTTGGTCCTCATAATTGACATTATCCATGAGAGAACTAGTTTAGCAGAGTAGTATTCCAGTGTAACTATTTTGCTACATTGTATTTTAAGTTGTATTGTAGGTCAGGTGATTGCCCGAGAAGCAGCGTGGCTCTCTGTCCTTTAAGCCTGTGGATGCACAACATGACTATTTTCCCTCACAGTGTCTGCAGTTAGGGCTGGCCCTGTGACTGGCAGTTACGTGTGAATGTAAGTGCTATATTTCACTTCCAGGTCTGTCCCATAAAATCCTCCTGTGTGATCTAGTTTCTTCTATCTTCTGTTTGGATGCTGATACTCTAGGTGACGGTGAAAAGCGAAGATTTAGCTGGCAAAGCCCTGGGAAGCCTGAATAAAAGAACCAGTGACCTCCCCTATCTTGGTGGCCAGTTGGACTTTAGTGAGCAATGAATAAGAGTCTTAACTAAGCCAGTGAGATTTTAGTGTTCATTTGTTATAGTTGTATGTCATTATTTACTCATATATGTAATGATTTAACATATCCTTTCCAACTGTAATATGAAAACCTATATTGCAGCCACCATTAAGGCTTGTAAACCCTCTACATTCAGGTTAGCACAATAAGCTCTAGATTTAGATTGTCTTTCAACACCAACATTATAATGGGTTTTACTCATTTATTTAGTCATCTATGTGCATTTCTTTTATTTTTTAAATTTTATTTTAATGATACATTTTAGATGTACATAGTGATAACAGTCATCATAGGGGATTTGTACCTGTACATGACATATCTTGTTGCTTCTTTTTTCCCATTCCCCTCCCCTCACCCCCTCCTCCCTCCCTATTTACAAAACCTTCGCTTCCATTTTTTCCTTTTATTTCTTATTTCTCTTGTCCCTCTGTTCCTTTCCTCTTCTCCCTCCATTGTTCCCTTTCCCATTTGGACATTTTCTTCCCTTTCCCAATATAATACATTTTAGTCTTTATTTACACTTTCAGTTTCTCACACCAGAGACACAATGTAGTATTTAAACATGTGTGTCTGATTTATTTTACTTAAGAGTATGGTCTCAAGATGCATCCGTTTACCTAGGAATATCTCAAGCTTATCATGCTTTATGGCAGAGTAGTACTCCATTGTATAAAAGAACCACATTTTCTTTATCCATTCTGCTGTTGATGGCCATTTGGGCTGTTTCCAAGATTTAGCTATTACAAACTGTGCTGCTATAAACATGGGTGTGCATATATTGCTGCGGTATGATGCTTTTAATTCTTTTGGTGAGATACCAAGAAGTGGAATCGCCGGGTCAAATGGAATCTCTAGTCCTAGTTCCCTGAGGAATCTCCACACTGATTTCCATAGCAGTTGCACTAGTCTACATTCCCACCAACAGTAGAGAAGCGTTCCTTTTTCCCCCACAGCCCCTCCAGCATTTGTTATTGGCTGATTTGTTGATAATAGCCATTCTTTGTAGAGTGAGGTGGAATCTCAGGGTTGTTTTAATTTGCATCTGTCAAATGACCAGTGATGTTGAACATTTTTTCATATGTCTATCTGCTGTTTCTACTTCTTCACCTGAGAAGTGTCTATTCATTTCTGCTGCCCACTTTTGGATTGGGTCTTTAAATTTGTGGGGTCTGATTTTTTTGAGTTCTTTATATATTCGAGATGTTAGTCTTTTGTCAGAGGAATAGCTGGCAAAAATTTTTCCCACTCTGTGGGTTGTCTCTTTGCTCTGTTGGTAGTTTCTTTTGCTGTGCAAAAACTTTTTAATAAGATCAGGTTCTATGTGCATTTTAAACAAGATTTGAAGAAATAAAAGATCAGTTCAGTACTATTATCTCCAAATTTTTAAGTATTATCAGCATTAACCTAATGCTGGGTATTATTATTATTTTTTAGTTTATTAGTACATGGGTGTAGTACATAATGTTTACATTCCTTGAGGACTGTTGGTACATATACATAATGCATCTTAATTCCTCTTTCCATCCCCTTTCCCTTCCTGCCTCTCTGCTCCAGCCATCCCTTGATCCCCTTCCTTTTTTTCTTTTTGGTGCGTGTTTGCAGTACATAATGTTTCCATTCTTTGTGTGCTATTATTTCAAAATTGAAGAAAACCCATCCTGTGTCTTTATGGCCTGTGGAGCCCTCCTAGCGCTGTCCGTGGTTCTGAAGTCGTTAGCGTTTTAATCAAAGGTTAACTATATGATCTGCCCCTCTAAAACACGTCACGTTTGGGGGGTAGTTTTTATTTATTATTTATTTATTTTTAAATAGCAACCACCCATCATGTAACTAATTTTCTCCTTAAACAACCATCATTTAAAAATTTTTTTTAACCAAGAACATGTAATAGTACATTGTATACATAATGATCATATTCAACATGGTTATTCTATCATTTTCTTTTATCTGAACTTGTCAAAGTTTTCTATTCATAATTTCCTATTCTGATTCATGGCATTACCAAGAATGCCATGGTGCAGCAATGTGAAGTCCTATGACTTTTTCCCAGTCAGAAGATATTTTTCTAGCGTCTTCTCTTTTTTTATTCACTTGCTTGAAGTTAGAGAATGTGCCACTTTAAACTTTGGTGTTGAAATTTTTTTCCTAATGTTTGTGGAGAATGTTCTTCTAGCCTTAATCACTCACACAGATTGAATATAGTACTGCTATGTGAAAGGGCTTACAAATTTAAATCAAGTTTTATCAGGTTTGTAAAAACACAATTCGTAAAAAGTAATTTTTAGTTCTGTGAAGAATGCCATTGATATTTTGATGAGGATTGCATTAGATCTGTAAATTGCTTTGGGAAAGTATGAACATTTTCACAATATTAATTCTTCTAATCCATATGATCCAGCAATCTCAATCCTGGCTGTATTTCCAAAAAGAATAAAATTAGTATCCCAAAGAGAAATCTGCATGCCTGTGTTTACTGTGGCACTATTCACAATAGCTTAAGATAAGGAATCAACCTTGGGTAAAGAAAATGTGGTCTGTAGGCACAGTGGAATATTATTTAGCTATAAAGAAGAATTAAATCCTGTCATTTACAGCAAAATATATGGAATTAGAGGATATTATTTTAGACAAAATAAGTCAGACACAGGAAGACAAATACCACATATTTTCTGTCATGTGATACTAGATGTTGGGAAAGTGGGGGAAAGGGAAAGAAGGGCTGGATTTGATCACTACACCCTTGTATTCATGTCTTGCGACATCACACTGAATGTCACTAATAAGTACAATTAATGCATATTAATAAAAGTAAAATATTAAAAACATTTTTGGCGTTACCTGGATTTAAAAATATTTGTGTGAAAATTGGGTGGTCCAGGCGACTGTATTAAATATCTTCTATAGAGAACGAGTAATTAAGAGTGTAGACTCTGGAAGTTTATTGCTTCCAAACCCCAGCTTCACTCTTTTCTCTCTGGGTGACTTTGGGCAAGTTACTTAATCTTCTGATGCATTGACTTATGCATTTGTAAAATAGATATTGTATTTGTGACCTATTTTATATTTGTAGCCTATTTATCTATTGTGATGGTTGAGTGAGTTAATACAAAGAAGGGTTTAGAACAGTCCCTGTCACGTAGTGCAGGTTATTATTCTCATGTTTAAAATCCACATGAAAACAGAGCAGATTGAATAGGATAATTTATATATAGGTCTCAGATAATTAGCAAAGTGATTTGCATTGTTGGTAGTACTTTTTAGGTAAGCACATATCTGAGAATTTCCAGTTGGAATTTGTTTTGCATCTTTTTTTCCTTCCCTCCTTCCTTTTATTTATTTGTTTTGTTTGCAGTGCTGGGGATCGAACTTCATGCATTTAGACAAGTTCTGTACCAGCGAGCTACATCTTCAGCTCTGGTGTAGTCTCTTCGGGGCTTTGCCTTCACCTTTGGGATGAAGTTTGCTCTTTGCATATTCTGTCCTTGGGCAACTTCATTCACGAAATTCAAACAAACCAAAAACAAGCCAAAAAATCTGTCACATCCTTCTCCCCCAAACGAAGTTCTTCTAATTTGGCTAAAGCCAGTTTGAGGATCTGTCATCGTCGTCCGCAGCAGGACGGCTTCCAGGGGCAACCGTGAAGTGTCTTTGGAGATCCCAGACTCTTCTCTCAGAGTCTTGTCTCCGTTTTTCTAGGAATCGAAGCATTTCTTTGCCTTCCTTCCTGTTATAGCCCTTCATCCCAAGAAAGAATCTGGGCAGGACCTTTACTTTCAGTTGTAAATGAGCAGTCAAGCTCAATGCCTGTCCCTTCCCAGGAGCACTCGCTATAGACATGGAGACTAAGATTTAAGGTAAAGGGTCACATTTCTAATAGGAAAGTCCAGCTATTCTGTGGGACGAGTAGTCTGTGGCCCACACATTTCATTCTAATATTATTATAAATAGGGACTTTTTCATTTTTTTACATGTCTGGTTCTGATTAAGGGTTTCCACATTGGTTAATTCTGAATTGAATAGTCAGCTTGCTGAATAGACTTAAATGCAGCTAGCAACTTATTATTAAAGAGCCTAACTGAGGTCCATCAGAGCGGGATGCCCATTAGACTAGAGCTCTGTTCTCAGTAATGTGCTGGTCTCTGGGTTGGGCAGAGAACCTCGATGTGCAGTATTGTCAATCTACAACAAATGAGAATTTCATATGTATCAACTGAATTAATGTGTTATTGTCTTTAATCACAGGTTTGGTGACACTGAATGGAAAATCACTGTGCTAGGTTGACTTCTAGATTCTAAATCTGTCCTCTTTGGAGCTTTGGTCTGTAAAATGAAAATGGTATCTTTAAACTCAGGCTGCAATCATAATCACCTGGAAAGCTTAAGAATATGCCATTTCTACCACAGCCCCACCAGCATTTGTTATTGTTTGACTTCCTAATGATTACTATTCTTTCTGGGTAAGGTGGGATCTTAAAGTTGTTTTAATTTGCATTTCCCTAATTGCCATAGATGTTGAACATTTTTTCGTGTTTGTTGGCCATTTGTGTTTCTTCCACTGTGAAGTATCTGTTCATTTCTCTGGCCTGTTTCTTGAGTGGGTCATTGATTTTAGGTAGTTTAATTTTTTTTGAGTTCGTTGTATATTCTAGATATTACTCTTCTGTCTGAGGAGTAGCTAGCAAAGATTTTTTTCCCATTCTGTGGGTTTTCTCTTCACCCTCCTAACTGACTCTTCTGCTGTACAGAAACTTTTCAGTCTGATGTAGTCCCATTTGTTGATTGTTGTTGTTATTTCCTGTGCGATTGAGGTTCTGTTTAAGAAGTCCTTTCCTACTCCTATGTCTTCAAGTGTTTTACCTATTTTGTCTTCCAGAAGGTTTAATGTTTCCAGAAGGTCTTAATGTTTAGATCTTTGATCCATTTTGATTTTAATTTAGTATATGATGAGAGATATGGGCCCAATTTTGTTCTTCTACAAACTGACAGTTTTCCCAACACCATTTGTTAAATAGGATATCTTTCCTCCAATGTATGTATTTGGATCCTTTGTCAAAAATCATATAGGGAACCCTCCTGCACTGTTGGTGGGAATGCAAACTGGTACAACCATTATGGAAATCAGTATGGAGATTTCTCAAGAGTCTGAAAGTGGAAATCCCTTTTGACCAAGCCATTCCCCTACTAGGTATCTTTCCTGAAGAGCTTAAGACATCATACTACAGAGATACTTACACAACAATGTTTATAGCAGCATAATTTGTAATAGCTAAATTCTGGAAGCAATCTGTATACCCATCAATAGATAGCTGCATAAACAAAATGTGGTATTTATACACAATGGAATACTATTCAGCTATAAAGAATGACAAACTAGAGTCATTTGTAGGAAAATGGATGGACCTGGAAAATATAATGTTGAATGAAATAAACTGGACTTGCAAGCTGGAATACCATATGGTATCCCTCATTTAGTAAGGTAAAACACAAACAAAAGAAAAGGGTTAAACAACGGGCATAAAAAGGCAAAGTGTTAGATATACGCTAATTGACAAAGGGTTCAAGAGAACAAGAAGAGGGCAAAGGGAGAGGGGAATGGGAGTTCAGAGGAATAACGATATCTTAAAACTAAGAACCTAATAACCTAAATTTAAATCAGTGACATGTACACTGGGTACTATAGTAACTTTATGTAGTTGTGACTTACTGCTTCATTTATGTGGTTGTTTACATTGCTCACTGTCATAAGCAAAAGGCACAATGTATTGTGGTCTGTAAGCTTGTGTAATGGCCTGTAAGTGTGTAATTTTTCATAAATTTTAATAAAAATCTAAAAAAAAAGAATATGCCGAATCTAGGACCTCAAATTTACGGGGCTGGGGATTTAGCTCAGTGGTTAGAGTGCTTGCCTAGCAAGCACAAGGCCCTGAGTTCAATCCCTCGCACCAAAAAAAAAAAAAAATTACATTAAAGAAACACTTCTAATTCAGTGTGCAAGTCAGCTGTCACTGTGATAAGACACTTGAGGTAAACAACTTACAAGGAGGAAAGGGTTGTTTTAGCTCGTGGTTTCAGAGCTTTCAGCTCATGGTGTGGGCCTCATCGTTTTCAGGCCTGAGGGGGCCGTACATCACTGTGGGAATGTGTGGTGAAAGTTGTTGCTACCTCATGGCTGCTGGGAAGCAGAGAGAGAAACAGAAAAGGGCCACTGTCTCAGAGTCCCCAAGGACACATCCCCAGTGACCTACCTTCCTTCCGCTAGACATTGTCTCCTAAAGGTTCCACCACCTCCCAGTAGCACTACAGTGTGGGGACCAAGACTTCAACACATGGCTGGACTGTTGGCTCGGGCCAGGGGTCCTATAAGAAGGCCGGACTGGAAATTACCAGACAGATGCGTGTTTCGCTTCCTTCAAAACTTTTGGTGGAAAAAAACCCCCAAAAAACCAAAAAAAACCAAAACTTTTGGTGGTCATTTTCTCCCCCTAAATTCTCGTTCTGTGCTCCATCTAAGTGAAAATGCTGATGTACATTCCTTCTTAGGAGGAATGAGAGATGCCAGCATTTTCTATAACTACTTTGGAGTAGATTGCAAGCTGGAGAGTGTGTGGGGCAGGACAACTGGTCAACCTCCCAGGTCGTCCTGATTTAATCCTGTTATCATGTGGTGTGTTGTTTTAATTAACATAAATGGACAAAGATTCTAAAATACTTGTATTCTTACATGCAGAAGCCTGCTCATCCTAACAAGTTTCTTTTTCACTCTTCACTCTGAAGCTCTTCTGTAGATACAAATGTGTGCACATGCATATATATGTAGAGTGTATGACATTAAGCCAGTTTTGCGTAGCTCATGGACTAATTCTAAAAACTATCTCTAAAAAAAATGCCAAATGTGTTTTGAACAGTGGCATAATTACCTAGGCCTCAATTTACATTACATTTTTTGAGGCATTCTTAGCAGAATGTATACATTTTAGTATTTGTTTAAGCAAACAGGTGCCTTTGTATAGTCTGTCTACTTTGTAGGTAGAAGACATATTTTGACTTATGTACCTTTGAAGCTCTTACTGCATTCCGTGGATATTTGGAAATGAAAAAAACTCTCCAAATCTTTATTTTACAACTTTTCCAAATTATAAAAATAACCCAATACATCATTTCAAATAACCCTTTGAAATATACTACGTTAGATAAGCCACCACATTCCAAATCTATCACCTACAAATCTGGCAGAAATATTTTGGCTCCTTTGAACCCAATTTGGATTTGGCACAAGTTACTCTAAATCTGTTGCCTGTTGTCTAACTCTTGATTAATTAATTAATGAACTACAATAAATATTTCATGCAGTCTTTCTGCTTTTCCCTTTAACCCTTAAAGACTAGAATAGTAGATTTCCCCCCTTCTTGCTGTCGTTTTGCCTGTGTCTGTGTGGTAACTGTTGGTAAATTCAGCTGTTGCCCTTCCTGCAAATTGAAGAGCCTTATTGGGAAGGGTGAAGTGATTAGCTCCTGTTTTTTGTGTGCAGGTGAGACACCCTTGTGGTGTGGATCCAGGGCGTGTTAGCTGCTCTGAGATGGTTCTGCTGGTTTGGAAGCTGCCACAGTGGTGAGAGCCCAGAAACCTACAGGGCTTGTGCTGCCTTAGTGTGTCCCTCTGTTATGTTTGAGGAGAGCAGCTGGAGAGACTGACTGATACCAGCTAGTTAGCTGTCATGGTTTACATCTGAAATGTCCCCTGAAGTCTCAGGTGTTTGGAAGGTGATGGGATCATGGGGGTGCTGTATTAATCAGTGATTCATACATAGATGAGTTCAGGAGCTGCATGTGCTGTTAGGAGGTGGGTCTTGGTCGGAGGTGGTCACTGGGAACACAGCCGGACAAGAGTGTTCTTGTCCCAGCTCCTCTCTCTCTCTGCTTCTTGGCTGCCATGAGTGTAACAGATTTTCTCTGATATTCCCTTCCACCTTGCCAGTTCTGCCTTGGAGCCATCCAACCATGCACTGAAACCAAGAAGCAAAGTAAACCTGTTCTCCTTTGGGTTGTAGGTGTCATCAGGTATTTTGTCTCAGCAATGGGAAAGTGACGAAGACACTAGCTGTGAATAAAAAATATATGCAGTGTACTCTTTGCAACCGACTCCATTAGCTATCAAATATTTTTGTTATGGTGAAATTTAGTTATACTGGCTATGTTATTAAAAGTCACATTTCCAGTGTGCAGTGAGCTGAGACCGTGTTTTTGCTGAATGAGCCAGTGCAAAGGAACAATTTGAATCCAGGGTCCTCTGGGGTCCTTGTCATTACCCCTTAGAGTTCTTTTTCAAGTTTCTGGAGTGTGTGTGTGTGTGTGTGTGTGTGTGTGTGTGTGTGTGGTGTGTGTTTGCTTGCACGCTAAGCTCACTTACATATTTGAAAGAATTTAGTATTTTTTTCAGTAGGTTTGATTGGGACGTTTGAGGTGAGAATCAGTGAAGAGGAGGGAGGGCTGAGAAGAGTAATTGCTACTTAATGGCAGAACTGAAGCACTGTAAAGAGGTTAGCAACCCTTTTTTACTGCCTGCAATGCAGAGATTTTGTAATTAGTAGTTTCATTAGAGAGTACGAATGACTATTAAATGGTTCAGCCAAACAAAGCATTCATTGTATTGGAAAATTTACTGTAATCAGATAGAAAAAGTAGTGTTTTTGTGAATCATTTGCTGGGGTGGGGGAAAGTCTCCCTGTCTGGGACCCTTCTCTATTGAAGGGGATTTCGTGTGCAGGATTTGCCTCCCAGGTTGTGGTCACTGTCCTGGAGGCTCGATCTGCACGTCATACGTGTGCTGGCTGTGCGGGTTCCCTCGTCTCACCCGTGTGTGCACATTCTAGTCCACTGACCGGGGCTGGCGGTCAGCACGTTTCCTGGGAGCTGGGACAGTTGCGTCTGGCAGCGGTACTGCCCGTTGCTGACTTCATTTTGTGAGCTCTCGTGCACTGCTGCTATAAGGCCAACAGAAACGTGATCGTTTCTAAGCATCTGCAAGTTTCCTGGCATGGAAAGTGCTTATGGGGCTTTGCCCACACACCAGCTGTTTCTGTTTAGGAGTAACTGTCCCTATTTTTTAGCCATATTCACACTTGTCGATCCAGAGGGGTACAGTGTATTTTAATCAGGCTCTGTGGCTAGGTTAATTATAACCCTCTCTTATATCGGCAGTGTTTTTCAGGCGTAAGAGCATTTTCCCGTATCTCAGTTCCTCTGCTTTACCAAGGTTGTTGTGAGGTCGGCAGGAGAGGTGCTATGGCCCTACTTTAGTGGAGGCGAGAGCTGATAGGATTCAACCCAATGTGTCCAAGTAAGCGGCTAGGGTGGGTGGGGCCGGGTCTTTGGAGTCACCATCGGAATTGTCTCCCTCACAGGCTGCCGCCCCCACTGCTGTCCTCAGCTCTGTGCTTCCAGGGGCTGTGAACTCCAGGGTCGCAGACACTCTGTGCTATTTGTGGGTTTTTGCTACTGCCATAGCTATCATTTTCCAACCATCTGGTTTTCTTTCAGGAGTGGAGGGAAGAAAAAGTATTGCCCCTTCTGGCCCCTACCCCCAGCCGGTACCACCTCATCTCTTCTGAGGTCTCTGAAAGGCAGACACCAGTCTAGACCTGCTGAAACATGATCGTGGTGTAGACTGTGGGGGAGGAAAGGAAGAAGCGGTTGCTTATAGGCAACGACAGACCGAATTGAGACGATGCGATGTGAAACCAGCCTGCCGTATGGCTTGCGGCTGCTCTGATCAGACGTTAGAGTGCAAGTGCTTCCAGAATCCCTGGCACAAGGTTCACCTTTTCTAGATTTCCTCCGTCCTCTCACTTTGCCCCTGTTGTGGTGTCACACTATAGCATAATTTGTGAATGTTGATCTGTGTGTGTGCCCACCTTACCTGATAACAGGTGAAGAGCAGGAACTAGAGCTCATTTGTTTGTGTCTATTTCTGCCACCCTGCCTGGCACATAGTAGGTGAATGCTGGCTGGTTGGGTGAATTCTTAATACTGGGTTTAGGAGAACCAGGGCTGTTTATTGTTTGGCTTCCATTTATCTTTGGGGGACAGAATTTGACCTGAAAGGAACCTGAACTAATGGAATAATGAGGTGCATTGTTTGAATTTGTATCGTGTAATGTGTCTTCCACTTATTTAATATTAGCACGGCTGACACATTTTCTTTGACGATATATTGGCAGATTTTACTAGGTCTGTATTAGTGCTGGGATTATGGATTTTCCCTGGTAAGCCCTCATCATTGCAAAGAAAACAGAGCAGGTTGGATTCAAGATACTTTCGGGAACCAATTCCTCCAAGTAATCACCGTGAGAGAAGCGTCTCTTCACTGGGGGGCAACTGGATATCATTTAGCAAAGTAGAAACTACTTTCTTTTTTTCGTTCCCGCCTACCCTCTGCCATGTGCAACCAAGAACATATTCATGCATTTACAGAGTTCTTTCTCTTTACCAACGTTTTAGTTGACTCTGAGCCACGTCAGAAATTTCACTTTATTTTTTATTTTTTAATACTTTTTTGAGACAAGTTCTTGCTGTGTATCCCAGGCTTGCCTTGAATTCATTGTGTAGCCCAGGCTGGCCTCAAACTCATTGCGATCCTCCTGCCTCAGCCTCCCAAATGCTGGGATCACAAGCATGTGCCACCCGCCCCACCAATTTTGAACAAGAAATAAATAATATTTGCTTTTCCTGGGCCTCCTGACATCCTGGGTAGTCGGCAAAGCCTTTGCCTTTCCAGGAGGCTCAGGGGACATGGGCTGCATTGGCTCCTGCCGGAGGCCTGCGGGGTGCTCCGCTTGTAGTTTGTAGTTTGTGCTCAGTGGCCTGTGGAAACCTGGCGCAGGCTTGTGGACATCTGTGCAAAGCCCTCTACTTCCAGCAGGAGAGGTGAGCTTCCTCTCCAGGTGGCAAAGATGTACTAGTGGGTGGAATGATAACTCCTGCATAACAAAGCCGGGATCTTTTTGGGTCTAAAAACATAATCAGATTTTCAGGAAACAGCCCCCCCCCATTTTTTCTTTTTTCTTTTGTAGTACTGGAGATAGAGCTCAAGGCCTTCTCATTGAGCTATATCTCTGGCCCTTCTTTTAATTTTTATTTTGAGACAGAGTTTCTTGAAATCATTAAGTTGCCCAGCCCGGGCTTGTACTCGTGATCCTTCTGCCTCAGCCTCCCAGAGTGCTGGAATTACAGGTGTGCATCATCGTGCCCGGCTTCGATTCGCCTTTACTTGCTCTGTTTTGGTCTTCTGGGGGCTGTCATCAAGTAGCTTCACTCCTTCCCATTTTCTCTTTATTTGGGGACCAGACATCCAAGATCAAGAT